>OVBI01000166.1:0-128759 GCA_900406495.1 Sisymbrium altissimum
TCACAAACATAAAACTGAACAATATACTAAATAATTCTGTTTTTAATATTTATTACAAAAAGTTTAAATATTAAAATTAAAATTTCTGATTTAAGATATAAATTTTAATTTAAATATTATGAAATAATTAATAAATATTTCACCCTGCGCATAGCGCAGGTTATTACCTAGTTTATCTAGTAAATTAAAAAAATTTTTATTAAAATTTGAGAAAATTTCTCTTTTTGATATTTCATCATTGCATACATGTAATAAACACACGAAGATAATGTTTTTCTTTAAAATGAACTCTTAATTACTCCCTCCGTTCTTTTATATCTAACATTTTAACAGTTTCATAGAATTTAAGAAAAGTTTGTATAATATCTTTTATAACCTCATTTTCTTTAAATCACGTTCAATGTATTAAGTACAAATGGTATATAATGATTATTTAGTAATACAAATAGAAAGGTGAAGGAAATCATTTTAAAATGACAATTACATAGAAAATTGAGAATGTTAGATATTTTAACATAAATAAAAAAAACTAAAACGTTAGATATAAAAAACGGAGGAAGTAATATATAAGAAATTTCATGATTAAGTAACGTATATGTGGAATTAAATTCTAACAAGAAGTAAAATAAATGATTAGTACAAAGGCATTTGGTTCTAACTTGCTAGGCCAAACAAAGTACTCATTATTTACTTGGCTATATACTCTAAAGTCAAAACTAACTATCAAATGATGCGTGCATTAAAAGTTAGAATTCACATATCTTCTATAATAAAAATATGAGATCACATATTTTCCTTGTATATCTTCTTCTCGATAGTATGGAAAGATCTCAAGGTGAAGCTAATGAGAAGCCAATTCACAATGATATGGGATCAACTAGTCCACCTTTTACCCATTTCAAACCTGAGTTGTATCAAAATATTTATGTTATGGTATATATTTCAAAAGACTCTTTATTATATTTGGCGAGAAAAAATAGGTAATTTTCCTAATGAAAATCAAATTCCACTAAATTGAATAATCAAATTCATCGATAAGGATATATGGAACACTTATTCCGATTTGAGAACACCGTATACAATAAGGATTACATTCGATGGTCTGAGATTTAAATTGTTTGAACAGTAGCAAGAGACATGTTTATTCACATTCAGTTGGTAAAAATTATGGATCATTTTGACTATGTGGCATTACTGGATTGATAGCTGCAAATTTTGTCCCAATAATTATTATGTTTCAACCAAATATTATGGATGTTCAATTTGAATTAATCGAATTACCTAATTGAGGTAATTCAAATCAAACTGAAATGATTAGATAATTTTTTTTCTATAACTAAAAAAAAAACCGAAATCAAATTCAACCAAACAAACAAAAAGTTTTTTTTTATAGAAAATTAATCTTAAACCGAAACTAAATCCAAATGAAACTGTTCATAACAAATTCAATTTTATCTTAAATATAAATAAATATATATATATATATAAACTTAAAAGAAGAACATAATTAAAAATTTAACCAAATTCAGACTAAGAACCTCTAAGATAAACCATCACATTTGTATTTGTTTTAGCTAATGGGTATTTAGAAACCATATTAAGTATGGAAAACACTACATACATCATAATCTTTTTTTTTTTACTGATGCAGTACCCGAATTTTTCATCTTCAATTGTATAATACATAACAAAATGCTTGTATCAGATGTCAGAAAAAAAAAAAAGCTAAACAAATTGCTTGAATTAAAATTAAATACGTAAATGCCAAGAAAACAAAACAAAAACTAAGAGTCAAAAGACGACCAATATCATACCGTCCACCTGGTCGCTTGTGAACTCATGTTCAACAATATCGCCAGCACAGACAAGAAAAAAAATCGTCTTCAAAGATTTTACTAATATATAAATAATATTTTTATACAAGTATTTTAAACATGTGCGTTAAGCCATAGAGATTATTGACTTTGGAACAGTACAAAGTTGTATGGCCCAGACCAGGTTGATTCACTAGATCTATGGTGGAAAAATAAAAACTGTAGGGCGAAGAAAATGATTTTACAATGTCAGATTTTTGTACTTTAAATATAAACAACTATACTACATGATTTGGTTCAATAAATCTAAATGTGTATATTATAAAATTATATGTAAACCAAAATATCTGAATTAGCATATACTAACTAATAGTGTAAAGTAAACTTTACCAGTTTCTTCTATTGATTAAAATTAAGATCTTTTTAATTTGGAATTCCTAAACAACCCGTTATAAGAAGAGAAATTTACATTCTATGTGACTTTTCTACTTTAGTATAACAAATTAAGTGATTTTGATGTTTAAGGTGACTTTCATTTGTCTTTATTAACTTAAAATCTCTTTTTTTGCCCTTTTTTCTTTTATCCAATTAAAATTATTTTTATCATAGTACACTTTATTATCTCTTTTCATATATACATTTGATTATTTTTTATATTTTAAGAAACAGAAAATATTAATTATTTTATAATAAGAAATATTTTTTTTTCTCTATATTTTGATATCCACTTTCATATATTTTAAACATTTATAAATAAAAATTTATGGACACATTGTCGTGGACATGACTGTGTTGATATCACATCATAAAAATATATAAAATACTTGGATATAACATTGTGGTTATCATATTATGGACATAAAAACGTAGATACCAAATCATGAAAATAACTAAAATACATGGATATGATAACATGGATATCGGATCAAGGACATATTGGCTTACATACCAACCCCAAGGATAATGACGTAGATACTAGATCGAATATGATGAAATAGACATAATAATTTTGTTTTCTGTGTTAATGAGTTTGTGTCCACTATACCTTGTCCACATCATGTATCGAATTTACTGTAATATTTTTACGTAGACATGGAGGCATGTCCACATCTATATTGGTATGCGTTTGTATATTTCATAGATGATTATCCATGATTATGTAATATCCATATTTGTCCATACCACCACAGTTTTGTAAAAGCATGTTAAAGATGTGATATTCACATTGTGTCTACATCACCATGTCCACATCATCGTATCCATGCTACTGTGTTTATACTATCATGGTCATGACTTCATATCAGATCGATGATATATTACTTTAGATATCAAACACGTAGACGTAGTTTCAAGATCAAGAACATGATGATATGATGATTTTGTTTTGTGTGTTAAGAGGTTGGTGTCCACTATATATTATCCATATAATATCTCAAATTCATTGTAACATTTTTTGTGGACATGGATGCATGTCCACAAGTTTTTATTTATAAATATTTAAAATATATGAAAATGGATATCAAAATATAGAGAAAAAAATTATAATTTTTATTATAAAATAAAAAATAAATTTTGTTACTTAAAGATAAGAAAATAATAAAACTAATAGATGAAAGGGTATAATAAAGTTGATCATATTTAAAAACAAAAAAGAAATATATATTAAAAAAGAGAATAAAGAAATGGCATAGGAGAGAGAAAAAATATAGTTTAAAACCTTTTTTAGGGGTAAAAAAGATATTTTCCATCATGAAAGTTATTTAAAACAACAAAGTCATTCATTTTGTAAAACAAACTCAAAAAGTCATCTATAGTGTAAAACACTCTAAGAAGAAATGGCGTTATATAAGGATCTCTCCCACAACTTTACATATTATAGTACAATCTAAAAATAAGCATAATTTATTTTTAATAACAAAACAGAAACTTAAGAGGACAGCCATATGTAAACGTAATCTCCTATCTTGGTTATATTGGCGGACAAAGCAACTGATAGCACCGAATTATGGTTTTTGAAATTCACCTAAATTTTGGCTATTTCGTTTTTTTCCCCTGACCATCTCATTTTCATTATCAAATATCTCATCTCCACATAGAGATGGCTCTTGTCAAACCGATCAAGCCTACCTAAATACCAATTATTAAGACCACATTTTGATATCTGATTCTTTTATGCTATGACAAAACTAACCATCAAAACAAGTGACATACTATTTTTTTGTACGTCCCTATTTAATGAAATGTCCATTTACATATAAGAACTAGTAGTAGATGTAATTTTTGTTTGTGGTGGTTGTCGAAAATAAAATTTACTATCAAAAGCAACATACAGTAATTAAGTATGGAAACTGACTCCAAACAAGATTAAATTTTAGATGAAAACTGATTTCATGGAATTATATTCCCTCTGTTTTCAAAAATAAATGTTTTTTTTTAAAAAAAATTGTTTCAAAAAGATATATTTTTTTAAGTTTTCTATGTAAATGATAAATTGTAGATTTCGAAAAAAATTAATTTTTTTGAATTACTAATGGTTTAAAATTATTAATAAAAATATTTATTATTAAATTTTAATATGTTTTCTTAATATTGTGAAAACACCAAAAAACTATTATTTAAAAATAGAAAGAGTAAAAAGATTATTGGGCTATGGACTTAAAAATTACAAAAGTGTATGAAAAAATATACATATCGTAGCTGAAATGGACTTTGAGTAGTAACCTCAGGAATGTAACAAAAATTTTGACACGAAACTATTCATAGCAATAGATATCCAATGTTATTGAGATTAATCAGATAATTCATATTAGCAGTAGGTTCCACGTGACTTGGAGAGTGGAGACCGGGGAAACAGCACTGAACCCTCCATAGTAAATTGGGCTGAAGTTGGTACTATTAGGCCTTTATTTTTCAGGCCCATTAAGTATATTTTAATGTTTATGGACTTAACCGTCGCCATCTCTCCTTTCCTCGCCGGTACAGCAACGGGAATCTCCATGGCGGCGACGTCGGTGGACATTATATAAGATAAATCCCAAATCAAAAATTCTGAATTAAGATTCCAAATTCGGAAGAAGAAGAGATTAGCAATGGAGGATGAATTGGAAGACATGCGAGCTCACTTTCCTCTTTCGTTTGGCAAGACATCCAAGGTTTCGGCGCCAATCGAAGCCATCCACAACGCGACTCGCCGCACGGATGCATCCACAGTCGCCGGAGTTTCCTCGGATTCCGGATTCCCGTCTCTGTCTTCCTCTTCTAAATCGTGGCTCCAAACTGTTCGCGCTCCGAATCGTAACCCTAAATCTAGTGTAGCTCCTTCCGATGATGATGTAGCCGTAGGACCACCACCACCACCGCCTCCGTCGCAAGAGGAGGATGACGGAGTTATGGTCGGACCACCACCGCCGCCACCAATGGGATCCGGTATTGATGACGAGGATGATGTGATCGGTCCTCCGCCACCGCCTCGGGTTGTAGACTCCGATGAAGATTCCGATGAAGAGGATGTTGATGAAGACGAGGAGAATCGGTACAAGATCCCATTGAGCAACGAGATTCAGCTCAAGGGACATACTAAGGTATAATCCAAATACTTTGAATTATTTTGAAAATTCGAAATAATTGAAATAAATGTGAACTTTGGAACAGATTGTTTCGTCTCTGGCTGTGGATAGTGCGGGAGCTAGGGTTCTTTCGGGTAGCTATGACTACACTGTTCGTATGTACGATTTCCAAGGGATGAATTCCAGACTTCAGTCTTTTAGGCAGATTGAACCATCTGAAGGCCACCAAGTTCGCAGCTTGAGCTGGAGTCCCACTTCTGGTCAGTTCCTTTGCGTTACTGGCTCTGCTCAAGCTAAGGTGTGTGTTTCATTTTAAAAAAGTGTCTTTATCTTTGTCATCTATGAATATTGCTTGCTCACATTTCGTTTGTATTTTCTGAAATTTTTTCAGATTTATGACCGTGATGGTCTTACCCTTGGGGAGTTCATGAAAGGGGATATGTACATTCGTGATCTAAAGAACACTAAAGGCCACATTTGCGGGTTGACTTGCGGAGATTGGCATCCGAGGAATAAGGAAACGATTCTGACTTCTTCTGAAGATGGGTCTTTGCGTATATGGGATGTTAATAACTTCCTTAGCCAGACGCAGGTACGTTTTGCTTCCTGTCAAACGTGTGACAATGAATATCTTTGGTTTGATTATAGCATGCAAGTGACATCAATTTCAACGCCTTCTTGGACAGGTTATTAAGCCCAAGCTTGCTAGACCGGGGAGGATTCCAGTTACGACCTGTGCATGGGATCGTGATGGAAAACGTATTGCTGGTGGCATAGGAGATGGATCTATTCAGGTAATGGCATTTCTCTGATCTCCTGATTACATTTTGTTAGAGAAAGTATGTGTTTCATCTAGTTTTTAAAAAATTGGAATAGTATGATAGTAATTTCCGTAGATGAATGGTCTTATAGCTTTTGCTGTTTATTGATCCAGATTTGGAGTCTCAAGCCAGGGTGGGGAAGCCGACCCGATGTGTATGTTGGGAAAGCCCACACTGATGATATAACCTCTGTTAAGTTCTCTAGCGATGGGAGAATTCTGTTGTCAAGAAGTTTTGATGGTTCTCTAAAGGTAAACCTTAAATCATGTCCTCTTTTTGACCATTTTGCTCAGAGCAGCAATATCCAACTGAACTCTTTCTTGATCAGGTGTGGGACTTGCGGCAGATGAAAGAAGCACTAAAGGCTTTTGACGGTCTCCCTAATAATTATCCTCAAACCAACGTTGCCTTTAGTCCAGATGAACAAATCATCCTGACTGGAACATCCGTTGAGAAGGACAGTACAACAGGAGGCTTGCTCTGCTTCTACGACCGCACCAAACTCGAGATTGTTCAAAAAGTCGGGATATCTCCAACTGGCAGCGTGGTGCAATGCGCTTGGCACCCGAGGTTGAATCAGGTAAACAACAACAGCAATGTCCCCTTCCTCTACAAATCTGTTTTTCGACTTCATATTAATAGAGGTTTCTGTTGTCTGTAGATATTTGCAACATCTGGAGACAAAAGCCAAGGAGGAACTCACATTCTTTATGACCCAACTCAGAGCGAGAGAGGCGCATGTGTCTGCGTTGCACGAGCACCAAGGAAGAAATCCGTAGACGATTACCAACCAGAACCAGTAATACACAATCCTCATGCATTACCGTTGTTCAGAGACGCACCAAGCCGTAAACGACAAAGAGAGAAAACATTGAAGGATCCTGTTAAAGCCCATAAGCCTGAGGTTCCCATGAGTGGTCCTGGTCATGGTGGAAGAGTTGGAACCACTGGTAGCAGCTTATTAACGCAGTATCTTCTCAAGGTAAAGGCGCTTTGGTATCTTCTTCGAGTTTTTCGATTAGTGTGATTGTTATATATTAAAAATACTAATGTGTATGTGTTTGCAGCAAGGTGGGATGATAAAAGAGACGTGGATGGAGGAAGATCCAAGAGAAGCGATATTGAAGTACGCAGAGGTTGCTGTTAACGATCCGAAGTTTATTGCACCTGCTTACTCTCAGACCCAGCCTGAGACCATCTTCGCTAAATCGGATGATGAAGAAGAAGGTGACGTCAAAAAATAATTAATGAGTGTTTCCAAGATACTTCACGTTTCTCAACGACCATTTTCCTTGTATTCTGTATTATGTATCATGTTGTCCAAAAGAGAAAGATCATATCGTGGCACTATAAACGGAAACGACATAGTTATTGTATCCCGGAATTGGATTTTCGGCGCGTTTCGATCTTAAAATCAGTTGCTTTCCGGAATTGCAGAATCCAAATTAATTTTATTTGAAACTAATTGCGGTCGGATTGGCTGACAGACACAATTGTATCCAAATGTAGCATCTAGATGCAATAACCAATTTTAGAAACGTTACTATGTATATCCATAGTCCAAACCTTAGCAGTCTGTACATTAAGAAACATAGTAAGAGATCATAATATGTTTCTCTTGTGAGAGTTATTACGAAACATCAAATCAAACACTTGAATTAAGCAAAAGGGTTTCAAGTGTTCTGTACAACTTTTGACAAACAAAGTCTCCTATTGAGCGGTGATTAATTTACAAGAGCAAGAAACAAGTTTTCAAACAAGTTTTCAAACAAGTTTTCAAACAAGTTTAGTTTGTTAATGATAAAAGGATCAGAGATCCAGACACCAGACACGATAAGCATGTCTCTGTTCTTTTTTTCTTTCGTTGGTTTCTTACTTTTTTCTACTGCAGTAAAATCTGAGTTAAAACATTTGTATACATCACCTGTAACGTCTTCTGAGTGTAAAGGGTAGTTGAAGGTACCCTCTTTTGCTTCTTCTTTGGTTTTCATATGATTTGACTTTGGTTGGTTTCTTCAGTTTGTAACTTTGTATTGTATAAGTTGATGACAAAATGAGCTTTAGAGACGCCCGTTCTCAAAGCTCGATAGCCGTGAGTCTGATAGAACGCTAAACAGTTGTGTGTCTACAAATAACTACAAAACGCAGAAGAACAACAACAAAAACTTGTGAGCCTCTGGATGCCAATGAGAATATCGGAAACTGAAGCTAAGATCAGGATTATGAATTTTTACCTTAATGAAGGGTCGGTCTCTACCAGGAAACGAATCGATAAAACTGTCCTTTAGAAGTAGAGAAACCTGATAAAGAAAGATTTAGATATAGTTATTGAGAGATAAAGAGTGGAACTAGTTCTTGTTACGCTTTGAGGAGAGTCGCTATATAAGTAAATACCCTGTCGCTATTGGATTGCACACTTGTTATGGTGTGAGAGTGTAAATCTGAGCAAAGAGACTCCATGTAATCTCTCATTACTCTCAAGAATTTAGTCGCAGCTTCTGCCTGAGAACATTCGGTTCATATGAAATCGGGTTCAAGTAATACAATTTTAGGCCATGCAATGGTAGCTACTTACTTGCACTTCGTTGCATTTATAAACTGGGTGTCTTCTAGAAATAGAGCTATGATGAGCCAGTGTGGCATGGATTGGAGTCAACTGAGCCATAAGTTCTCTAAGCTGAGGCAATGCTGGCATGTTACAAATTTTCACCTAAAGAAACACAGTTAACGTTACTTGCCTTGAGAATTACAAATTTTATCGGTTATCCATACTCGACAGAAAGAAAAAAACGAGAGACTTTCATGATAAGGCAACCAAACCTGATTGCTAATAATGTTAACTAGAATAAGATTAGACGTCTTGACCTTCCAATCAGTAGGTTTACTGTGTATCCCAACCTGCCAGGTGGAGTAAACGCAGACAGTTTGAGCAACAATAATCATATATAGTTCATGATTATATGATACAAACATCCACTAGACTGATGAACATTTAACTCCTCAGAATAAGGAATCATCTAGCTAGTAAAGACACGTCTTGAGTTACTTCATATAAAAAAGGGAAATAAACTTACAAGGAACGGAACGGGAGCCTCGAGGAAATCAAACATCCTTCCGGGGAGAACCTGAAGACAACAGAGAGAAGTTACGACAAGAAGACTCCCATTTTGATTGGACGATTGTTTTTCTAGTGATGTCATACTTACCGGAAGCAATAAACTCTGCCACTGAAACGGCCGAATCATTGGGACAAGAGACAGTACTATTGCTGACAAAACACCCTGCATTAGTAGTCGGTTAGTTCAAGTGACAATTTTCATTTAAATCTCCCCAAGGGGCTGAAGATGAATAAACGATCAGAGGACAGCTTTAACTAACCAGATTTGGGCAGATTACCACAATTTGCTTCTCTAATAAAACTCCAGCAAGGAGTGACATAATCTGGAAGGAAGAAAATACTTTGTAACGTCAGATATTGGTTACTTACAGTAACTCAACGCACAAAGAAGAGATGAGATTGCATCCAACGCAATATGAGTAAAATTTTAACGACACGTTGGTTCCAAAATCGACACTGAACCATCAAAAAAACAGAAAGGAAGTTGAGAAGAGCCCGTACAGTTTCAAGAGAGAGTATACGACAAACTGTAGCCGTTGTCCACATTGAGAGACCCATGGCCTCCTCAGCAGCTGCCAACCTCGCATTTATCTTTGGCAAAGAACAAAAAAAAAATGTAACTGAGATGAGATTACAAATTAGAGGCAAGACAAGAAAAGGATAATTTCTGATATAAAGTATACCCCGGAAGAATCAGAAGAGCAGATATATTCTTCTGACAATCCTAGAGCTGAAAGAGGGGGTCGTGTATACTCAATGGATTGTAAATGTTCCAGCGGCTGGAACACTACTTCACTTCCACGGGGAGGAATTGCCAATGAGTGGTAGCCGCAAATTAGTTGTAACGAATCATTGTTATGTTCCTATCAAGGTGAGATACCATATAACAGTATATGAGAACAATGAACATGAGATACTAGAGCAACTAAATGGTGAACCTACTAGTGATCTCCTTACCTTAGCCCATTCTAGAATCAAATCATCTCCGAAATCATTTTCGCTGTTCGATAAATCATCCACCTCATCTGACAAAACACTTCTAGATGAACTGCCATATATAAAAATGGTAAATCTGAGATTATGCTGGTAAAGAACTGAATCATAACATTACTTGGAAAACATTTCCGGGACATAAAAAGAGGTTACATCAAGTTCTGTTGGATAAAAATTGTGTTAACTTACCTGAACACGGACTCACAGCTTTCAATACGCTCTATAGGTTGGTTCCTAGGATCGGTACATGTAACCTCTGGAGAAGCGTGGCCGTTCTCAAAGCTTTGGGACGTTCTTTCAGGGGTATCCAAGTGGTTCTCAAATACTTCAGACGAATTATCATCGTAACAATGGAAAACTTTTCTCCCATCTCTTTCTATTTCCTTGATCTGACTTGCATCTGAAGTATCACTGGTGACAACACTATCTGGAGATTGCGGTTCTGCAAAGCTCGCAATGTCACAATCAGATATCAATCCTGCAGCAGCGGCCGTGAGTGCCATGACACCATCCACAGGTATTGCAGAAGCCATCCAGTCATCAGGGTTGCTACGAGGTGAAGAAACACGGCCATTTATTCTCGAAGCTGATGGACTATGGCATGCGGCAGCAAGGGACATCTCACTAACAAATTCGGTTATCCGTTTTAAACGCTCCTGTGCAATCATACTGCATCAAGAAGTAAAACACCATTAGTTTTCAGGTTCTTCGATCTCTAATCGATGCGAGGAAAAGCCACTACTAAGAGTAGGGGCATCTTTTGTACCTGTTTAGCATCTCAAAGTGTAGCTCAAAAAAAGGAACTCTGGTCAGCAAGCAATAGCATCGAGGTGCAGAAACCAAAAAACGACTGCCTCCTCCAGATGAATGCAAGGGTGACGCAGTGCTTGAGACCCCAGGGGGTCTCTGCACAATCTCAGATACATGCAAACAAACACCATACAATGTCGCATCATCTGCTACCTGAAAAAGATAATTTCGAGAGCCTCATGTAAGTTTTTTACATGGCTAGTGGATGTCTGACACTAAAGCAGTTAAGGGGGATGAAGAATAGAAGGATTACCTTGAACGAAAATATGAACGACGAATCATCTGTGCCTAAATGTTCCTGCAGTTAACTCAAAAGTATCATGATATGTTCTACCTAACATTAATGAGCTACAGAAGCTCCGACAAATATTTTATTCAGATATATTTACGGACCTGTCCATAAACAAGCTCATTTAGATCACTGAGAGATGGAGACCTCTCCAAAAGTCGCGCCTGTTAAGAAAAATCACGTTTTAACAGTCTTAGTTGCTGCATAAATCATAGAATAATGATGCCAACTAACATGACGGATATTGTTACCAGCAGTATTAATCAATACCACGCCTGATATGGCTCATAACTGATAATATACCACTAGTAATATACCAATGCACAATGCGGTCATTATATAAATATAAAGAGACACAGACCAAACATATCATACCTTGACACCACCAGGAAAGCAGAAAGTTGCTAGATCTTTTGGACGCATTGCCACCTTCTTCCCAGGAGGGTATTTAAAAAGTATCTGTGCATAAAATAAAACTTGATAAAGAAAAGAAAGAAACCAACTAAATCTGCCATGAAGCAGAATAGACGCATCTAAAAAATAGAAGCGGCAAGCGAGAATGTATTAAAAAGAAATAAAAGAGGGGCAAACAAAGTAGACAAGAGGCCAAGAAAAAAGACGATCAGAATACGTGTCTGTCTCAAAACTATGAGAACTCAAGAGTAAAAACCAACATAGCACAAACCTGTGGCTCTAATATTGGAAATTGAGGCCCACGGTGACGGAGTATTCTGTAGTCTGCCACTTCATACCTTGACATCTCCATCTCCCATTTCTTCCTTCTACGGAAGGCCTCCTCAACTGGCTTCAAATCAGTTTCCGGATGAAGCCCCACAATGATAAAATGTTCAAATAGTGAGGTTGGCTCCTTATATTTTGTTTGGTCCTAAGGGTGTTTACCCAATAAAAAACATAAGTCAGCTACTGTGCTATGCCAGACCAGAAGTTTTAGAGGATTAAGGGAAAGAGGAACTACGTATCCCAAAATATTTGTTTCGAAGGTTTGAAAGAACACCCTAGAGAGATTAAATACCAGAGCTTTTGAAGAGTGGAGCTGGTACCACTGTCTTTTTTGGTTTGCTAAGACCTCAGGGTTGAAATTGGGCCGATTCTCCTCACGAAGATTGCTGACCCCACGCCAAGCCTTCTGCATCTGTGTTTTCAATCTCTGGAAACTGTTTGTGCGCCTGTGTCCTGGAGTCCCTATCTCACTTTGGGCGCGCCTATGACCTAGTGATGGTGACTGTGGTAAGACTGGTCCATTGAAGTATACGTTTTGAAATGTCTCTCCAGCTGCTTTAACTGCTTCCGGGATACTTGAGGGAGAGTCTTGCTCTCCTGTAACTTCTCTCATTTCCATCTTTCTAATAATTGTGTCATCAACTTGCATCTGCTGTTCATCATCTTTTTCCCTCAGCGTCAAACTCGAATTATCTTCACCGTCCTCTGTCAACACTCTGTTTGCATCCCTATTTTCACATCTATTATTATATGTTTCTGTATCTTCTTCGGTTCCACCCACCTTCAGATGACAATCTGCCACTTCTGTATCCAGTTCTTTAATCTCTCTACTAGGAGTATCTGGGCCGTCTTTCATGTCACCCCTCTCCGTTGAACCTGAACCAGATTCTTCATTATCCCTTGATACAAAAGGGAGTACCTTTTCATCTCTCTCCAACACAGTTTGTTCTTCTCTCTTAACGCTCTCAGATGAACTCGGTTCAAGACCATCTCTTTCCACTAAAACCTGTCCTTGACCTTTTTTCAGGGTACCAGCTTCTTCTCTACTTATCGATGATGCTGTCTCATCGCAAGATGTAACCACTTCCTGAATCATGTCCAACGTATTCTGCTGCTCAAGCTCTAGTTCAACACTAGTCGATGCTATCCATGCGTCATCATCTCCATCCCTAAAGGCCTCACTTTTACATTCATCATCCGTCTTCTTGGGGTATCTTAAAATATCATCTCTATTCCCATCTCCCCGACGAATCGCCAACACGTCTCCCTGCATATCCGTAATCTAAAACCACGCTTTATGCAACGCTTCTCCCTCAAACAACATCAGCCAAATCAATACCCCCAAATCTCTGCTAAAATAAAAAAAAACAATAACATCAACAAAACACAGAAGATATGAACTTTTTTAAAAAAAAAAGGATGAAACTTTAAGAATCTAACGATCTCATAAACCCTCTGCTTTGGTGCTTTTGTCTTCCTTCGATTCATGAAACCTAGTTTTATAACGAAAACCTAATTTTCTAATGAGTTGAAAAATTGTAAACAAAACGAGTGCTATGTACGAGTTTCCAGCTATGGAAACTGAAAAAGCTATTACACCTCGAATCGAACGAAGATGATCAGAGAAGCAATTTAAGAAACGAGACACAATACCTCCAACTCCTCCAGCAAAGTCGATGCTTTTTTATGTAATTTTATGACAAATTCAAAACAAAACAAAAAAAGACTTGTAACGGAAGCTTTGGATTATGATTTATGGAGGGAACGAAATGAATGCGAGGCGTGAGGATTAGGGAGAGAGAGAGAGAGAGAGAGAGATTATGTTTGACAAACAAAAATGGAATTGAATCTTCTTTCTCTTTTTTTCGTTTTCTTCCTTTTGTCTGTTGGGGGCGAAAAAGACAGGTAAATAAAAGTTTGTACTAAAAATAGAATTTTACGTAAAAGGGGAGGTTATACTTGAGACCAGGAAAAGAACAGCTCAGGTGCAAAAATCTTTTCTTATTTTTTAATTTTCCTCCTACCCCCCTCACGTTTTCCCTTCACTTCTCTACTCTTAAAACGTGCCCTTCATGTTATCAGTTAGCAAACACCCAACATTATTAAAATTTATGCAAATTTGACTTGTTTGTTTTATCTTTACTGAAAACATAATAAATCTAATACTCACATGGTACCAGAAAAAAAAAACGCTGCTAATTAAGTACTTATATTGATACTAGAAAAATATGGGTAAATCTTTAGACAGACCTATTAAAATATGGGATAATCCTTAGATAATATTAGTAAAAATCTGGTAACATTTATAGTCTAATATCCAGATTTTTAAAAAGAACCCAGAAAATCTATGTGTTTTGACCAAAAGCTTAACCGAATATTCCAAACCATTCTTTGACAATGAATCAGAATTGGACAAAACTTAAATAATTGAAAACTTGGGTCACCAATTAATGAAAAATTAAAAGTTAAAGGTGCTAATTTGTAAACATTGAAAAGTTGGATTGACTTTGAACGTGCGATGGCGCTTTACCGAACCCAACGGTTGAAGATATATTGGTTTAGGTGTCTCTCTCACGCGCCACATTCGTCCTTCGATCTCAGCCGTTGGAATTGACTCTTACGAAGATCCCTTTGACCTAAATAAAGAAAGATCACCAAAGTTGAAACAGCTATAAAATTTAGTCAATCTTCTGTTTTTAACTTTTGTGTGCAATATTTATAATATATATATTTTTTGTGACAAGGGTGAGTGCAATAACAATATTAGGTGTACATTTGTGGATATACCCAAATTGAACGGAATGAATAAATTTCAAAAGCTTAATTTTGTTATTTAGCTTAATGATATTTTCTTTTGTTATATCCAACATCATGGATCGAAGCTTAAGATCCTTAAAGATGCAGGAATTCTTAGAAACCAAAACCAATGAAAAGTATATTGATTTTAAGTTGATGGCAACATTGACAAATAAAATGTTTTAAAACTTTGGATTGAACACCTGCCTCGGTTTAACTAAGATTGATAGATACAAACTTTATAATCATTCACATGTTTCATCATCAGTCCTTTAATTCACTCAGACATATATCTCATTGTTTCATGTAAAATGCAAATATGGAAATTTGGGAGAACGTGCACTTAACGCGCTAAACGGTGCATATTATACGGTGCATGCGAAAGGTGGTCAAGCATTTATACCGTGAATAAGCCCGAGGTCGCACATGCTCTTTGCCCACCACTTTTTGTTTTTGAGGATTGTGTATCTTTTTCTTCTGTTTCATTCTACCTTTTTACATCAAATTACTAATTTCCAGCCAATAATTTGTATTATTTGTGCAATACAATAGTAATTTAATTTGTAGTTCTCTTTTAAAATTAAAACAAGAAGCTCCCCAATTATCTATACAATACGTGAAGTATCAAACATTCAAACTCGTCGTTAAAATGAAAAAAAGGTGATGCCCGATAGCAAACGAATAGCAACGATCAAATGTGTACCAATCACCAATGTATTTGTTTGGGCAGGAGTCAACAAAACATGTTGGGCCTGGCCCAAATAAAGGAAGAAGAATATGACGTATTTACTCTTCATGTTTTAGTCACCTCCTATCGTCCGTCGTCTGTTGAGATTGACGAGAGCGTTGTGACCTCACTCAATATCTCCTTTCTCCAAGCCCTAATAAATCTCCAAATTTCCATTTTGATGACTTCGAAGCTTCCTCGGGTAGGTCACCATATGAAAAAAGTCAAGGCCTTTCTTGCCATCCGACCAAAATATCTGAAAATCTGGTGTTCGTAAATGCCTTGTGGGTCTCGTCTTTATCTGAAGAATTTCCTCTCACCTATTCGAACAATTCGCCGATGGGTTCGGAAAATCATGTCGTTGTCGATGTTAGTTCAGATGAGGAGGAGGTCGATACACGTGTCGATGGAGACTACTACGATTGGCTTAACGAGGTTATGGAAGCCGGCGATGACAAATCGGATAGCACTGATGTCGTCGAGGTGCTTTCTGAGGTGAAAGGCAGCGTGGATTCTCGGTCTCGGAAGTCGAATGATGATGATGATGACGATTGTGTGATTTTGGATGGTGATCCTGACAAGACAACGAAGACTACTTCAGTTGACCATGTTGATAAATTAGCTAAGGATGATGATGATGATGAGGTGCTTGTAGTGGGGCAAAAGGGCGAGGTATTGAATTCGAATCCACCTCAATTCGTGTGAAAGACAGAGTCTTGTTAACTTGTATGACTTCATTCAGTTTCGTTAGTTTTGTCGGAATTTACTGTCTCCATGATCTTTTTAGCTTATGGGAGGATTGGTAACTTTACAAGTAGAAGAATTTGAATCCCTTCTCTTCTGTAGACTGTTCCAGGATTCGATGTCGTTTAACTCTTTTTGTTTAGCAATCAGTGTGTAACTTGTAATTGTAGATTATTAAGAGCGTATCATTGAACTGTTTTTTATGTGTTCCATATTTATGCAGGTGTGTTGTATGCTAAGTTCCCCTAACATCAAAAGCCAAAATATTTGTTTTGTAGATAGCATGTAGAGACTTCCCTCATCCCCGTCATTCGTGTGCTAAGTACTCATTCAACTCAACATCACATGACAAATACTGCGACATGGTAAGCATCTAAAGTTTCCCTAATTATTCACAGAACTTTGATGGATTCTTTTCCCGGCTAATCCTCTATTTTCTATTTTCCTTTCTGTTTCATTTTGAAGTGTCACTGTTATGTGTGTGACATCCGTGCTCCATGTCCATACTGGTCTATTGGTGTCTCCAGCATTGATCATTGTCATGCTAATGATAAAGAGACGATATGGAAGAATCAACGCGAATACTTCAGGACTGGTAATATGCCCACCCAACCATCTTCAAAACTTACTACGCCCCTATCAGCGTCTGCGAAAGTGACCCGCCAGATTTCACGGTCTCCTACTCAAAATATCATCCGGTTATCCCAAAACCCTTTGCCAAGGAACAAGATTGAGATCCGGCCTTGCTCATCATCTACCCGTGTTGTCAATCTCTCAAACGTCAGAGCCAGGTGTAGAATCAAGCAATCGGTTCGACACAATCATGGGTTGCAGTCATTGAGCAGTGTTCGAAACAACGTGATCCAAAAGGATAGAAGTTCTTATACGAGTAACTTAAGGTCCCGAGTGGCCTCTTCAGGCACTAGGTATGCTGCAGGAAATGGTAACAACATCAAGGTGGGTCTCTATAACAATGCTAATGTTTCACAATCCATCCACCATAGCTCTTCCGTAGTGGCACCAACATTGAACCCAGAAATGTATACTCAACAACAACGCAGTTGTCAACTCAATGTTCCTGATTATTGTGCAGCGGTGACCGGGTCTGAGAGCAATGTTTACACTCAACATTCAGGTCAGAGTAAAAGTGTTGGTGGAAATTGTCAGTTTCAGGCAAATGCTGATCTGTTTGCGCTACCGGAAACTCATCTTACCACCGGGGTTTCACAAGCACAGACGGTTCAGCAGCAACCGGGAGCTAATGAAAACATCTTGCAGACCAAACTGTCGGAGTTTGAGAGCTGGCTTATGGACAGCTCTAACCAAGCCGGCATGGTTAGCCCGTTGCCGGAACCAGTAGCTCAAGACAATGCCAGTCCGTTGACATTCGATTTCGAAATCTTCTTGAATGATTGAAAACTTTACTGTAGTTTGTTTGTATCTTAGTGCGTAAGCCAAGTTTCCTTACTGATTGTACGAACTGTAGAGTGAGTTTAGATATTTGAATCTTGATTGTGTATATAATGTATTAGCTGTTATTAGTTATTACTATTTTTAAAAACTGTTTCACATAAAAAAGAAGTTATTATTATCTAACCCAATACAATTGTTGAAATGGCGAAGATATTATTAATGAGAATGCCCTCTCAAATGGAGTAAGTTCGGTCATCCTCATCGTGTCCTCAACATGGTGGTGGACATTGCCAACCAACAATGTTTTAAAAGCTCTTTCATCTATTATTTTGACTTTTGTATGTGAAATTTTTCTTTTGAGATTTGATGGGGAATATATCCTTTTTTTGTCTATAACTCTTTTATCTTAAAAAACCATGTCTCACTTATGCTTTGTACATCTTTTAAGTTACTAATGCAGGGGGGTGTTATACAAGATCATAAGAAGGACTGACGTTTTAAAAATCACCGGAACCGTTAAAAATCTGGCGGTTCCTTTGGAAGTTAGTTTAGTTCATATATGTCGAAGGTGCCCTGATACCCGACAATGGACCGAGCAATTTTCATTTTGCCCAAAACCGAATCGAATTTAAACCGAACAAAAAACTCAATTTGCAAAATAATTAAAACTGAACCGAAAAGTACAGTTTGGTTAGATTTGTTGGGTTTGGGTCGATGAAATTTGATGTGAAAACGGATTGGCGAAATACAAAGTAAGGCCCATGGATAAAAGGATGAGCCCAATAAAGGTCCGGAGTCAGTCGGAGAAACGCCCAAAAAAGAAACGGTTTCGTGGATGTGACGGTGGCAAACGGCCACCAGTTTTGTCGTTTCGAGGAGCATAGAGACCACGCGCGTGTTTGTGTGCGTGGGCTGATGCATCATCATCGCATTTTTTGTTTCTTTTTTTTTTGTTTTTGCCTTTCTCCGAAAGCAGTCTCACTACGGCAACACACTACCCTACGCCCTCCCCACCATCAGCATTAAAGTCTCTCTCTCTCTCTCTCTTTCTCTCTCTCTTCTCTTCTTTCTGGTTCGAAATTTACTTTACTCTTCTCAATTTCTCTATCACTCTTCTCTGTTACCTTCGCCGGAGAAAACAGCTCCCTCGTTCCTTGTCTCCATCTCAAACCTAACTCTCTCAACGTTCGACTCTGCTTCCCGCTGCCTGCAGATCTCGAGCCGCATTTCGTGGATCTGTTAAAAATCCGCGTTTAAACCCACCCGCTTCTCGCGTTTAACCCTAGGGTTTGGTTTTGTTTGGGAACAGGGAGAGAAGTCACTCAATGTCTGCGCAGCTTTTGAGCTAAGTAGTTATGGTTAGACGTCTGCTGATTCTAAATACGCTTCGTTTGAATACTCGGAGAGTGTACAGCGAGGAGGAGGTTCGGTGTCTCCGTTGCTGACGAATGGTGGCTTCAGAGAGTATCCTCTCGTGAGATAGCAAAAAGATGGCCAACTTTGCGATGCTTGTGCTGCTGTTTCTCCTTCTTCATTCTCCTTTATGCTTTGGTATGAACCTATAAAGTCTTTAGCTTGGTGAAAATAATTAACAGTAGCTCAAGTTTGTTTTCCTGCTCTAAACTTGCTTTGACAGCTCAAGATGAGCTATATTTAGAATTGTTTATTGTGCTAGTATATAATTAGAAGCTAACTTTTATTATTATTATGTAACTAGTATAAAGTAAGCAAAAGTGTTTTAGTTTTTACGATTTTTATTTTGGATTCATTTATGTTTGGAATCTGTGATTTTGAAGCGTGTGTGTGACGATAATCTCTCACACACCTTTTCTGCCGTATTTGGCCACCCTAGTTTCTCTTATCTTCTTGGCAAACATATGTGATTCTTTTAACGTGTTGATGGATGACTTACTTACTCAGCTTGCTCTATCACTTGCAGCTAGGCTGTTTCCTATGAGCTTGTCATTTAGCCGCTCAAAATCGCATCAAGTGCATTTTTTTCATCCTCATCTTAATCCACCTCTTGCTCCTGCGCCTTCACCAGGTCAGCAAGTGAATCCTTTTTCTAGTCACTTCAGTCTGGAAAAATGTTCCTTCTAGTGGAATTACTCAGTGCTTCTTTTTTCTTTCTATTTTCAGCTTTCCCGCACAACCCAAGCCGCATTCCGTCACCCAGACATAGGGGTCATCACCATCATCGTCGTTGGCATTTAAGACGCAATGTGCCTGCTGTTTCACCTTCCTCACATGGTAATTCTTCTGCTACTTGTTCATTATCCTGCGTCCTGTTGCTTTGGACTTCAATCTATAGGTAAAAAAGAAGTAGTGATTAACTCTTTTCTGTGTGTTTTTGCTTTGCCCTTTTCGATAGACTGTCAACAGACATGCGTGGAGCCTCTTACTTCAACTCCCTTTGGTTCACCTTGTGGTTGTGTTTTCCCCATGAAAGTTCAGCTTCTGCTTAGCGTCGCTCCTTTTTCTATTTTCCCCGTGACCAACGAGTTAGAAATTGAGGTTGCTGCTGGAACATACTTGGAACAAAGCCAAGTGAAAATCATGGGTGCTAGTGCTGACGCTGAAAATCAAGGGAAAACAGTAGTGGATATTAACCTTGTTCCCCTTGGGGAAAAATTCGACAATACTACGGCGACACTTATTTACCAAAGGTTCCGGCACAAGAAAGTGCCTCTAAATGAGTCTGTTTTTGGTGATTATGAGGTTACACACATAAGTTATCCAGGTAAGCTGATTTCTTTGTAATACATATGTTTCTACCCTTTGTTTTGTTTACCATTCTTTTTGAATTTGTGAACTTCGCTTCAGGAATTCCTTCTTCTTCACCATATGGAGACATTGGGGAGGGTGTTCCAAGTGCAATTACTGGAGGAGGGCTTCCACTCACTGCAAACTTTGCCAACAAAAACCAGGGAATGGGTTTTAGAACGATTGCAATCATTGTTTTGTCAGGTTTCGTGCTCGCCCTGGTTTTGGCTGGAGCTATATTTATAGTTAGGAAATGGAATAATGTTGGCAAGTCATCGACTGCTGTTGGCCCTGCATTGGCTCCATCAATGAACAAAAGGCTTGGTAAATTTCTCCCTCTTGACCTTGTAACAGCTACTTGCTCTTGTAGCTTTAAACGACAGGGTGAATTCCCTGCGTGATTCTGTTTCTGAATCTTTACACACCTTGCAGGTGCTGGATCTATGTTTTCCAGTAGCGCCAGAAGCTCGGGATCAGATTCTTTGATGTCATCCATGGCTACATGTGCTTTATCCGTGAAGACCTTCACACTTTCCGAGCTCGAGAAGGCAACTGATAAATTCAGTGCCAAGAGGGTTTTGGGCGAGGGAGGGTTTGGTCGTGTTTATCAGGGCAGCATGGAAGATGGAACCGAGATTGCAGTTAAACTGCTAACTAGGGACAATCAGAATCGAGACCGTGAATTTATTGCAGAAGTCGAGATGCTAAGCCGCTTGCACCACCGCAATCTTGTGAAGCTGATTGGAATATGCATTGAAGGCCGTACACGTTGCTTGATTTACGAGCTCGTCCACAATGGGAGTGTCGAGTCCCACTTGCACGGTGACATACTCTATCCTCTGCACTTTTTAGTAACCATATTTCCAACTATTTCTGTCACTTCTCGTTGTATCACCTTCTAAAGCCTGGTTTCCCTACGTTAACAAAACAGAAGGAACGCTCGACTGGGATGCGCGGTTGAAGATTGCACTCGGAGCAGCGAGAGGACTGGCCTATCTCCATGAAGATTCAAATCCCCGAGTAATCCACCGGGATTTCAAGGCCAGCAATGTTCTCCTAGAAGATGACTTTACCCCAAAGGTCTCAGATTTTGGACTGGCGAGAGAAGCTACGGAAGGAAGTCAACATATTTCCACTCGAGTCATGGGGACCTTTGGGTATGGCTTCTTGCTACTTTTCTTTGCTGCGAATACACGGTCTCATGCTTATATGATGAATAATTGAATACAGATACTGTGGTTATATGTTGGGCTTACAATGGATATAATTGCAGGTATGTGGCCCCTGAGTATGCAATGACGGGGCATCTCCTTGTGAAAAGCGATGTCTATAGCTACGGTGTAGTTCTACTCGAGCTTCTCACCGGCAGAAAACCGGTAGACATGTCTCAACCATCAGGAGAAGAAAACCTTGTGACGTGGGCGAGACCTTTACTAGCCAATAGAGAGGGCCTTGAGCAACTGGTGGACCCTACATTGGCTGGAACCTACGACTTTGATGACATGGCGAAAGTGGCTGCGATTGCCTCCATGTGCGTCCACCAAGAGGTCTCGCACAGACCGTTCATGGGTGAAGTGGTGCAGGCACTGAAACTTATATACAACGATGCAGATGAGACGTGTGGGGACTATTGCAGCCAGAAGGAGTCATCAGTGCCGGACTCTGCAGACTTCAAAGGCGATCTGGCTCCCTCGGATAGCAGCTGGTGGAATTTGACACCTCGGTTAAGGTATGGTCAAGCGTCATCGTTCATAACCATGGATTATAGCTCAGGACCGCTTGAGGACATGGAGAACCGGCCTCACTCTGCCTCTAGCATTCCTCGAGAAGGCCTGTTTCTACCAAACAGGTCAGGTCCGTTACGGCCAGTTCGAAGTAGAAGAAACTTCTTTAGATTGAGGGGAAGCATGAGCGAACACGGCGGACCATCATCTAGACATCTCTGGTCCGGGAATGGCGACTGGTTCTGAGAAACCAGAAAATGTACAGTGAAGAAAAGGGTTAAAACTTACAAGGAAAGAAAAAGGGCTCACAACTCTTGAGCTGCATGGTTAGGTTTGGTTTAATCCAGTTTGGTTGGGTTCATCTGGGTAAAGACATTCCGGTTAGGAGTTTCTTTTGTCTTTGTTTTGACTTTTCACATTTTCAGCAAATAGATTTAATTGTTTGTTTTTGCGAGGATGCAAAAGCAACAGCACAGGGAGGGAGGGTTGTATGTTGAAGGACGTCTGTATCTATTTCTCCATTTTCTTCTTCCCCACAAAAAAAACCACCTTATTTTTTTCTAGTGGAGTTAGTGTTGCCTAATTTTTTTGTTTGTATTAGTGTCTTGGAAGTTTTAAGTTTAGGTTCTATGGATTTTGTTGTTTATTTTCGGGCTCTCTGAATTTAGTCAAATCTGAAATGTCTTGGTTTGAATAAACATTTGGCCTGGGAGATTGGTTCGGTCTTGAATGATAGCATAACATAAAAATATTTATATAAATTCAGGCATTTCAAATAATATATTTTTTTGAGTGTGGTTCGGTCTTGAATGATAGCATAACATAAAAATATTTATCATTTCAAATAATATTTTTTTTTTGAGTGTGGTGGTGCTTTCGACAGAGCTTGAGAGACATGTGGTTTGGTCAAGTTAAAGACCAAACCAGTAAATAAGTAAAATATAAAATTCTTACATGTTTAATCGGTATGAATCACTTATATTATCTTTGGTTTGGAAAGTTAAAAGAAGCCAACGATGATATTAACTCCCATTCCTTCACTCTTGGTTTTTGTTACAAACAAAAAAAATAAATCTTAGTATTTCAATGGTGACAAGAACCAAACACCATGGTGTAGCTTTAGATACTTTACTTTTACCACTTTAGACTCCACTAAAAAATTTCAGTTGATCATAGCTAAATTAGATCCAGATATTTTAAATTGACAAAAATATTAAAATAGTTAGTATATATTAATCAATTATAAATTAACACGGATAAAGATTAATATTAGTTTGTCTAATTTATACTCAATTATAGTTAGTGTTGCCTAATTTTTTTGTTTGTATTAAAGTTTCAAAAATTTTAAATTTAGGTTCTATGAATTTTGTTGTTTATTTTTCGGTTCTCTGAATTTAGTTAAATATGAAATGTCTTGAGTTGAATAAATTTTTGATCTGGAAGATTAGTTCGGTCTTGAATAGTAGTATAACATAAAAATACTTATATAAACTTAGGCATTTCAAATTATTTTTTGAGTGTTTTGTTGCTTTCAAGATAATTGAAAGAAATGTCTGTTATTATTTTTAGATTAAATTATCTAACTCAAGACCGAACTGTTAAATAAGTAAAATATAAAATATTTACATATTTGGTCGGTATGAGTTAACCCTATACTTCATTTGATTAAAGAAGTTATAAGAAGTCGACGATGATATTAACTCCCATTTCTTCACTCTTTGTTTTCGTTACAAACAAAAAAACAAATCCTAATGTTTTAATGCGACAAGAACCAAGCACTATGGTGAGGCTTCAGATGCTTTACTTTTAGCTTTTAGCACTTAGACTTCGTGAAAAGATTTTAGTTGATCAGAGTTAATCGTTGAGGTGGAGAAACAAATGAAAGAAATTAAACAGCACTTCCACGATTAGTTTTGGTCCAATCGGTTTTTGAGTTAGGTAATTCGGATTTCGGGTATTTTGGTATTATGTATAAAGATCTCACTCGGTATGTTTTTAAAATATCGGTTCGGAAGTACTGGTTGGATTCGAAATGGTTCTGTACTTTTACATAAAACCTTATTAGAGTTAGAGTAGTAACGGATTAGTATCGGTACGGTTTTTTTAGATTTTTTTGATTATTAAAATACTAAAAACCCGATAAAAATTTATAAAAGATCGGATCGTTTAATACTTTGGTTACCAAAAATATCCAAAAGACATGGTATATATTAATAATATATTCAAATAACCAAAAAAACCTAAAGATTCAATATATATAAATAAAATAATTGATAATCAAACTAAAATACTTTTTGTTTAGAAGACAGAGTAGCACAAGTTAATTTGTTCAGCTTAAATGCTTTCTATTCTAGTATAAGTAACTCTTAGCCCACAAAACCAAGCTTCTTTTGTCAGGTAACATGCCTTTGAGAATTCTGTGAGGTAGCCGAAGCAAAAAGCGAGCCATCTGCAGAAGGTAATGAAAAATCGAGAACATACAAGTTGTCTTTTAAAACCTTCTTTTATTAGATTACCTTCTAAAAAGTTCTTATAAGAAACTTCTCAAGAATCACTCAATAATCTAATTTCTCAAGAAATACTTTATAAGGATATCTCTCTTTTTCTCTCTTATTCTCTTTAGAATCTACGATATTCTTTCTATGTTTTTACGATTCTAATAAGCTTCTCTCAACCCCTATTTATACAAGTGGGGATTGTGAGTTTCGTAAACCTAAAACACATAGGTTCTCCTTTTTCTAGATAACTTCCTTTCTTTTTATTCAGTTAACATTCATCTGCTCTTTTCCTTTTTCTAAGTTGATTTTGTAAAACGTGTTTTTGCTGCATCTACAGCTAAGGCATTTGATTAAAGAGTTTGTTGCAAAAATGCCTACGAAGCAAGCAAGACGAGTCAGGAAAGTTTTTTTGCATGTATCCAACATGCATCACTAATTTATGTTATGTTCCATATTATTTATGGTATCTCTTATAAATTCTTGTATAAAAGAATCTTATTTGATTGTAAAAGCAAGTTCTCATATCTACGTTTTTCTTTCTCTCTATTTCATCCCCTCTTTACCATCTTCTCCCTTTTGTAATTTCATAAATAGTGATATATTAGTAATAAGTTCTTATTAACAATTTGTATTATGGATGGTTAATGGTTTAACTGCTTACATATATAAAGTAAGTATCTGCGAGAGTGTGAGGCTGCAAAAGCAAATAGATGGTGCAAAAGCCTCGTCATTTTCATTTTAGTGAAGTTAGTAGTTACCTAATTCTGCAGTCTTTATTTTAATTTATAAAAAGTCAAGTTAGGTTCTTTGAATTTTGGCTTTTGGTATGGTTGTTTAGTTTCCGGTTCTCTTAATTATCTGAAAGATTTGTTTGATAACTTAATTTCTGGCTTCGGACTTGGGAGACTCATTTGTTCTTGAATGATACAAATTAATATCAAAATACGAATTATTTTTTACGTTTGGACATTTTAGTATTTCAAAAGAGGATAGTTGAAAGCAAGGTTGAGTGAAGTTATTAAGGTAAGTATAAACTTTTAGGATATTTGTTACGCGACTTGGTCTTTACGACTAGTAAAATTTGAAAAAATCAGATACATAGGCAAACATGTATCTTTGAACATATTGTGTGTGTATTCACGGTTACAAACTCAATTTATTACATGTATTTAAACTCAATTAATTAGTCTTTTTTCAATATCTATAAAAAAACATACTCTCTTCGGTTTTGATTAATTATCATTTTAAAGATTTTTTTTGTTTTTAATTAGTTGAAATTTTCAAATTTTAATACAAAATAATATGATTTTTAATATTTTATAAATATCTATATTCTATAGAATATTATATTATTAATTGAATGTGTTTAAATATATATAGGTTATGGTATTTTTGTTTTGAAAAAATAATAAATTAAAATTTTCATTAATTCATGTACATATTTCTAAAATAATAATTAATCAAAATTAGAAAAAGTAATGAATTGAGTTTGAGTGATTAAAGCTCTAACTGGTAAACAAATTAGAGTAAAATGGTGAAAAATAAAGCAAGGAGAAATTTTTTTATATAAATCCACTATTACTAAGTAAAATTTTTCACCTCTTTTTAGCCAAGCTAAAGTTTCAGCTAAAAAATAGATAAAAAAAACCATTTGATAACAAAAAAGTATTAACTCTAATTTAGTAAGCCTACAGTAATACGTATATTTTTCCATCAGTTTACTCCAATATATTTAGGCCTAAAACAAAAGTCCTAAATCCCACGCGATGCATCTAATTGGCTGATTTTGTGGACCCCATCCGTCATTAAACGACCACAAATGATAGTGAGTTCGTGTTCAGGCGGGTGAACCGTTAAAGCACAATGTTCCTGACTTAACATAACAGCCGACTGTTAACGGATAATTGTCCGTACGGTGACACATGACGTTCTCTTATAGGTTAATTAGCCAATTTACAACTTGCATGTTGCTTCTGAGTGTATAAGTTTTTTTTTTCAGTCCTGGACTTGTAATAATTTTAAAGGTGATTTTAATCAATATACATGGATAATTTCTAAATTAAAAAATTGCGAACTTCCTCGAGCTTCTCACGTGACCTTATACTAGTATTATTAGCAGTTGTTGTGATAATTTCCTAATTCCCTGCACTTACTCTTAATAACATTAATAAGTATAATATGTAGAAGGTAATGTAGGCTAGTGGTCTAAGTTAAACCACCTTGACCAGACACTTTGGCACCTGATGTTCAATCCTCATCTGTTCTAAATGAGATAAAATGTGTATAGGTTTCTAACTTTCTAAGTAGGCCTTATAAAAAAAAGATATGACACCTATTTATGAATATTGGAAATGAATAGATATGTATCTATTGTTTTGCCATAAGTTAATATAATCCATAAAAAATATCAGCAATCTTTCTAAACAAATTTAAAATCAATAAATCAAAGTCACATACGTACAAAATAAAATGATTGTATCTAGTGATTTAAAAAAAATACAAATTCAACTCAATTTAATGTTACTAAAGTGGAGAATCAATTAATTTATGATAATTTAACAACTACCTTATATGTTATTACCATTGAATGCTTGCTAGCTTTATCTTGAAATTAATTATTTTCACTATAATTAACAAAAAATTGAAATAACTGGACTGCTAGATTTTATCATTTTCTGTAATACATGAACACATTAATTAATAAAATTTAAATAAAATTTCCATTATGATAATATATATATATATATATCTTTTAACAAAAGTTGTCTAACATTTCAAGAAAAAAATCAGCATTTTCCTCTTCTTAGATGGTTTGAAATTTAAAACTAAGTCACATGTAATTATATAATTGGTCCACCAATATTTATTACTACAATATATATATATATATATATATATATAAAAGATTAGCTTTCAAGTCAGATTAATGGTATTGAAAAATATAACATCTAATTAATTAATTATGTGTTTAGAAATTAGTTTAACCAAAAATGATATTGTAATGATGTGGATATGACGTTTCACATAGAGAGTTTTGAGAGAATAAATTGATAAGCTAGAGTGTAAAAGGGAAAAGTTTGCAACTTTTAAGTAAAAGAAGCAATAGAAGGGAAACAAAAAAAGAATTGAATATATTCCGCGTTGGAAAATTTGGATTTTCCTATAGAAAGAAAAAAACAAAGAGATAGTAGTAATTAGTTAGAAGCAAAATGGGTTTATTCGGAAATTTACAATTTTGTTAATTAATGCTTAACCCTTTCTCTCTTGAAGCCTTTATATGAAGAAAGAGAGAAGAAATTAAAAGAAAAACGAAAATATAGGCAAAAAGAAATAACACAAAAGGACAGATAAAAGAGGAAGATTTATGATTTCTTCATGAGCAATTTTTTTCTCAAAATGGCTTTAAGCGTTCTCACATATCAAACTCTATAAGAAACAGTTCTTCCCTGTCTGAGATTTTTATTTTGCTGGGGGAATCTATTCTTTGCATTGGCTCAGAGTCACACAACTCTGTCTCCACCACCCTCCAGCTTGAGCAAGTGAATGATCCTTTCTTGCTGGAGGAATCTCTCTCTTCCGCTTAGGTGTGAAAAGGGTTTCTGATTTGCTAATTCTCCGGTGATAATGGTACTGCTTTCACCACCGTTTCAATCCCCATTTGGCCGTTTCTTTCGTCTCTTTTACGCATTTCGATTTCAAAGTTTTGATTTTTATTTTCAAACGGCAAATGCCTAAACTTTTGTTGGTGCAAGTTGAATGAACTTCCTTTGATTTTGTGTTACTTATTGATTTCAATGTACTCTGGGCTTTCGTTTCACTGTGCTCTGTTGATAAAAGTAATTGTGCAGTGATGAACAGTTTCTGATGTTAAAGGTTTTATCATCTGTTGCTTTCATGGTGATTATTAAATTCGTTTTAGTCAGTTTCTTTTCGGTTGTTGTTGTGGGGTCTAGTTCTTGAGCATTAAGCCTCTAAACTAGACTATTGAATGCTGTTTGTGTCTTTACTTTATGTGACATAGCTTGAAGGTTTTGATGTTCTCAAATTATTTGTTGACAGCTTTATTTTTTGAATTGTTTGGTTTCTTCAGACTTCTTCTACAGTTAAAGTTGGCTCGTTCGTCTGGGTGCAAGATCCGGAGGAGGCATGGATAGATGGTGAAGTTATTGAGGTTAATGGAGAAGATATTAAGGTCCGATGTACCTCAGGAAAGACGGTAAGTATAACCGACTTTAGATACACTTTGACTATGCTTTGAGGATGGAATCTGTATATGTTGATGGGATTGTTTCTCATACTTGTGTTGAATTTCTTCAGGTCGTTGTCAAAGTTTCAAACACACATCCGAAAGATATGGAAGTTCCACCTTCTGGAGTGGCCGACATGACAACGCTAGCATATCTACATGAACCAGGGGTCCTACAAAATTTGAAATCAAGATATTATATAGACGAAATATATGTGAGCTTCCTTTTGTTCGTCCCTTCTTTGTTTTGTTGGCTCTGCAAGACGTTTGAAGTAAAAATTTGTCTTTTTTCTTCTCCTAGACTTACACAGGAGATATTTTGATTGCGGTGAACCCTTTTAAACAACTCGAGAACCTTTACAATGACCATATGATTGCACACTATAAAGGAGTCCCCTTTGGGTCACTGAGGCCCCATCCGTTTGCAGTTGCGGATGCAGCTTACAGGTACCTGCAATTCAGCTTTGAAGTTGTTTTCTTTCTCTTGTTCCATTCATCACTGTTTTTTTCCTCTTGCTTGGGTGTAGACAAATGATTAATGAGGGAATTAGTCAATCAATCTTGGTAAGTGGTGAAAGTGGAGCAGGGAAGACTGAGACTGCTAAAACGCTTATGAAATATCTAGCGAAAATGGGAGGTCGAGTTGTTTCTGACAGAAGGACTGTCGAAGATCAAGTTTTGGAGGTAACTAATGCCAGACTTTTGATAGACCTTGTGGATTGTCAAAGACATGATTTGTATAAGATCATTCTTTGACATTGAATGGTTTATGTTCTTTGTGCAGTCCAATCCTGTTTTAGAAGCATTTGGGAATGCAAAAACCGTTAGGAACAACAATTCAAGGTGAATGTAACACACACGTTTCATCACTTTTTTCTTACTGAATATCCGTTGGCGAAATTCTCATCTATATAGTCATTATCTATTGCAGTCGATTTGGTAAATTCGTGGAGATTCAGTTCGATCAAAGGGGAAGGATATCTGGAGCTGCTATCAAGACTTATTTGTTAGAGAGATCAAGGGTTTGCCAAGTGTCAGATTCTGAGAGAAACTATCACTGTTTTTACATGCTTTGTGCTGCACCACCAGAGGTACATATGGCGTTTCTTTCTTATCTAATAGGCCAGAGTTCTTAAAGATTCTTCTAGCTAAGTTGAAAAAATTCCATTTATCTTCAATCGCTTATTCCCATTTACTGAAATTTTGAAACTAACTTGAAATTTCTAGTGTTTTCTAAGCCCATACCTCTGAAATTATTGTCTCGTTGTTTCTCATTTTGCCTTTTATTATTTGACAGGACATTAGAAAACTAAAATTAGAGGATCCAACAACATACCGTTATCTGAATCAATCTCGTTGTATCAAGCTAGAGGGGATGGATGATTCGAAAGAGTATGCTAAAACCCGAGAAGCTATGGGCATTGTCGGGATCAGCTTAGAGGAGCAGGTAGTTATTTTCCCTTCTCCTAGTAAAAATGTTGAAAATGAGTGTGTTTGATATCACTTTCTTTTTCAGGAAGCGATATTTCGAGTTTTGGCAGCTATACTTCATCTAGGTAACATAGAATTTACGAACGGAGAAGAAGCAGACTCGTCAGTTCCAAAAGATAAGAAGTCACTGAAGATTGCGGCTGAGCTTTTCATGTACGTTGCTATTTGAGTTGATGACTTTGAATGTGAAAAGCACCTCTCCGGAAACATGGTTTGTTGACAAGTTGATAATGTGAAAAGAAACTATTCTTGACTCCTTTAATTCCGGCAGGTGTGATGAGCAGGCACTGGAAGATTCTCTTTGCAAGCGTGTAATGGTGACCCCTGAAGAAACAATTTCTAGATGTCTGGATCCTGAATCTGCAGCATTCAGCAGAGATGCTTTGGCAAAATTTGTGTATTCAAGACTGTTTGATTGGTATGTATAGCATTTCCGAGCTTCTCTTTCCTGTTTCCCAAAAGTTACTTTCCTAACTCTTTGCCAACTTTGCTTATTTGTAGGATCGTAAACAAGATCAATAATTCAATCGGCCAAGATCCTGACTCAAAAAACATGATCGGGGTGCTGGATATTTATGGATTCGAGAGTTTCAAGACAAACAGGTACTTACGCTGTATGATTATGTTTTGATTAAGGCAAGGAAAACGGTTGGGTAAAATGCTATGGAACAAAGGCTCACATGAAACATCAGACACATGACATGAGTCTAGTTCTAGGAAGCAATGGATATATGAAAAGTCACTATGTTCTGTTATGGAAGAGAGGTGAAAAGTCTCAACTGCATGTTGCTTTGATGCTTACTAATGTATGGTTTTTGCAGCTTTGAGCAATTTTGCATCAATTTGACCAATGAGAAACTTCAGCACCACTTTAATGAGGTTTGTCTGAATTTTGTTCTCTCTTAGAGTTGCCTTTTATTCAGCCTTTCTCCTTCTTGATCCATTACTCTTTTCTTTGGGCAGCACGTCTTAAAAATGGAACAAGATGAGTACAAGAAAGAAGAAATCGAGTGGAACCACATCGAGTTCCCAGATAATCGAAAAGTTTTGGAACTTATTGAGAAGGTAACTAACTAGTTTTACAACGTTACTCGAGCTCTTTGTGAATAGCTTCCATCTTAACTCAAACTCGCATGTTCATTACTGCTTTCTCACGTTTCAGAAACCTGGTGGTATTATTGCTCTTCTGGACGAGGCTTGGTAAGCCTAAGAGCTTTCAGTTGCTGTTAATCCGCATATGCTGTCTCTGTTTTATTGACGTTGTATACCTCTATCTTGCAGCATGTTCCCAAGATCAACACATGAAACGTTTTCTCAAAAGCTGTACGAAACATTAAAAAAGAACCAATACTTCAGCAAGCCAAAATTAGCTCGTACTGACTTCACAGTTTGCCACTATGCTGGTGACGTGAGTAGAAAACCTGCTTTAGCTTTCTCAAATTATTGAAAATGCAATCATCTGCTAAAATACTAAAAGTTCTGAGTTTTCTTTTCAGGTCACTTATCAGACCGAGCAGTTTCTGGAAAAGAACAAAGATTATGTTGTCGCTGAGCATCAGGCTTTGCTAGGTGCTTCTAGGTGCACTTTTATTGCAGATCTATTTCCTACTCTAGTGGAAGATGCTAGCAAACAGTCAAAGTTCTCTTCTGTAGCTTCACAATTTAAGGTGCAGTAAAATGAGGTATTTTCTTATGTAGACAATCGTTATCAGAGTATTAAAGTTATTGTCTTACTTTACGCAGCAACAATTGGCATTATTGATTGAACGTCTTAGTACTACTGAGCCTCGCTATATTCGGTGTGTGAAGCCCAATAATCTTCTGAAGCCTTCTATCTTTGAGAACCAAAATGTTCTGCAACAGCTACGTTGTGGGGTAAGATTCACTTACATTCTTACATTCTTGGGTTGTCTGAACACCTTTGTTTGTTATTATTCCGTGCGAGTTTTAAAATTCTGTTTATGCACAATTTCAGGGTATGATGGAGGCAATCGAGATTTGTCGTGCTGGATATCCTACACGAAAACATTTTGATGAATTCCTGGACAGATTTCGTATCCTAGCTTCTTGTACTTTGGATAAGAGGTTTGACTCTCTCTCAATTCAAAGTTTGAAAGTTTACCCATGTATTGAAAAAACTTTTGGTTTTCTAACTTTTGGTTTGTTCCTAGTTTTGATGAGAAAGCAGCCTGCAAGAAACTTCTGGAGGCAGTTGGACTCAAGGGATACCAGGTACTCATGTTGTGCATGTCTAGCATGAGAACTTTGACGAATGATTGTTTGATTTTATCTTTCTTTAACGTGGAGCTTAACGTTCTTGATTTTGCAGATTGGAAAGACGAAGGTTCTCCTCATGGCGGGGCAGATGGCTGAATTAGATGCTCGGAGGACTGAGGTCTTAGGAAGAGCAGCCAGAATTATACAGTGGAAATTCCGCTCTTACCTTCTCCTCAAAGCTGCAATAAATATGCAGGCTGTGTGCAGAGGTATCTAAAAATTGTAGAGAATATTATTAGCTAATTTAACTATTCATTTAGTTAGAGAACAATTGCGACTGTTGCATTTGCTTTGTTATCCATCATTTACAGGTCAACTTGCTCGACATAGATTTGAGGACTTGCGCAGAAAAGAAGCGGCTGCTTTGAAGATCCAGAGAGCTTTGCGGATCTACCTTGAAAGGCGGTGTTACATAGAAGCTGTTGTTAGAGTTCAGTCAGGTTTGCGCGGTATGGCTGCTCGCAATGTACTACGAAGGAAGACCAAGGCCACACTTGTCATTCAGGTGGCGAAATCTCTTTTCTTTCTCTTTTCATCTTTGAGCTTTGCAGGCTTTTCTCATCCCATCCAAATTTCTCTTAGGACTTTGAGTTTAAGTTTTCATTGCATATGCCAGATCCATTGCCGTACATTCCTGGCCGAGTCGCACTACAAGAAGCTGAAGAAAGCAGCGATTACTACACAAAGTGCATGGAGAGCAAGGCTAGCCCGTAAAGAACTGCGAGAGCTTAAGATGGTGAGCCTTATATTCTTTGACATTTCGGTTCTAAGCGATGATAAACTTATGTGGTTAGATGAGTTTAGATAATGGAGTTAGCACCTGGAAATGCCATTTCCATTGATTGTCTTGAACACAGAGACAGAACAAAATGAAAAACTGCAGAAATGATGCCTTCATATTTTCTGCAGGCTGCAAAGGAAACTGGAGCCCTACAAGCTGCCAAGAGTAAGCTTGAGAAGCAAGTGGAAGATCTCAAGTGGAGACTGGAGCTAGAGAAACGCATGCGGGTAAGATAAAACACGGCCCTTTATTTTTTTATTTTATTTTTTCGGTTTTCTATCCATCCTCGAAAGTTATCCTTTCTAAAAATCTTTCTCTGGTTACTGACAACAAATGCTTCACATGTTATTGTGGCTTTGACGTTGTAGGTGGACGTGGAAGAAAGTAAAACACAAGAAAATGCAAAACTGCAATTAGCATTGGAGGAAATACAACTCCAGTTCAAGGAAACCAAAATGTCTCTCTTAAAGGAAGTGGAAGCTGCGAAAAAGACTGCAGAAATAGTTCCTGTAGTAAAGGAGGTTCCGATTGTTGACACCAAGCTAGTGGAGAAACTCAAGAGTGAAAATGAAAACCTCAAGGTAGGGAATTAGCGCTATTCTTTTCTATTTTCTATTTTAATTTTAGTAAGGATATTAAAGCTGTAGAGACCAAAGCAATGTTTGGAACTTCATTTTTCTTTCATATGCAGTCCATGGTAACTTCGCTGGAGCAGAAGATTGATGAAACAGAGAAAAAATTCAAGGAGACAAGCAAAATTAGCGAGGAGAGGCGGAAGCAGGCTTCAGAAGCTGAGAACAAAATTGTTGATTTGAAGACCGCCATGCACAAGTATTTACTATTGAATTTCCACAGAGATTTCAAGGTTTTCATAAGTCACTGACAGTCAACATATGCGCTTTTTCTTCATTTGCAGACTCGAAGAGACATTAGAGGATATGAAATATGAAAATCAACTTTTGAAGCAATCCGTCTTAAGCACACCTGTTAAGACAGGATCAGGACGTTTCCCTTCTACTCCAGTAAAGGTAGACATATCTAAACAAATATTTGAAATGACGACCTCTGACTCTCTCAATCACCCTAATTACAGTACTGCTCTTGTTCGCGCAGAACTTGCAAAATGTCCACCATCCTAGCGAAGAAAACCAACTCAATGTAAATCATGTCTTTTGAGTTGCCGTCTACTTTTATCTGATAGTCTGCTCCATTTCTTTGTAATCCTCAAAATCCGTCTCTGCAGGGAACTATGTTTACCACACCAGCAAGGAAACAAGAACCGAGGGGGTCCCATATTGAACCTCAACCTGTATGTTGTCTAGTTAAATTACTCGATTATGTGCTTCCAATCTTTAATATGTCCCCGTCTTTAATTGAAGAGAGATTCTCTTTCTCTTGGTACAGGAGGATGTGGATGCCCTCATCAACTGTGTCACAAAAAATGTTGGATTTAGTCAGGGGAAGCCTGTAGCGGCATTTACCATCTACAAATGTCTTCTACATTGGAAATCTTTTGAAGCAGAAAGAACCAATTTATTTGATCGTCTTGTTCAAATGATTGGTTCTGCTATTAAGGTACTTAACTGGGAGGCTGTAGTGTCTACTTCCATAAAAGACCCTCTTTCTAATCTTTTTATGTCAGTTGAATAATCAATGATTCTTACTCAGAATGAAGACGACAACGCTAATTTGGCATATTGGTTATCCAATACTTCGACCTTATTGTTCATGCTCCAACAAAGCCTGAAATCTGATGGAACCGGGGCCACTCCGCTTCGAAAGTCACCTTCCTTAGTTCGATGGATGACCAAGGTAGTTATACTCTTCGTTTTGTTTTTTATTTATCTAGCATTGATGAGATTCTGCTCCAAAAACTAATCAATCCTTACATTTGGTTTACCAGGGTTTCCGTTCTCCAGCGGCTGAAGCGATTCGACCAGTTGATGCCAAGGATCCAGCTCTGCATTTCAAGCAGCAGCTTGCAGCATATGTTGAAAAGATTATTGGGATTATCTGGGATAACCTGAAAAAGGAGTTGAACACTTCCCTTACCCTCTGCATCCAGGTGCGATGATCCACAATTCTTCTCTACTTCTCATCTTGCCTTTGTATGTATGTGTTGTGAGCTGACATGAGAGAATCTCTCTCTAGGCACCAAAAACATTTAAGGGGACTGCGCTAATGTCTGATAGCACTGCTAAATACTGGCAAGGAATTACTGAAGACCTAGATGCACTGCTAAGCGAACTTAAAGAGAACTTTGTATGTGAAACTCGTTTCCACTCACTGCTATTATCCCTCTAAATGTCCAAGAGATTCTCATTAGCTAATTCTTGTTACAGGTTCCTCCTGTTCTTATCCAGAAGATATTTTCTCAGGCTTTCTCACTCATCAATGGCCAACTATGTAACAGGTGAGAGATTTTTTATTTGTTATTTTGGAATATGCATCTTTATGATAAACAGAACTTAGTCGACCTCTTTGATCTGATGCAGCCTTGTCACGCGACCAGATAACTGTTCATTTATCAATGGAGAATTTGTAAAATCTGGTTTAGAAAAGTTAGAGAAATGGTGCTTGGAAACAAATGAAGAGGTATTCCCAAAAGCACAATTTCCTTTTTCTTCTTCTGTTATTGGTCAATTGGTTTCTACATAAACACAATATCTCAGCTATGCTACTCGTCTTTGATAGTATGCTGGCTCATCGTGGGATGAACTCAAACATACCAGACAAGCTGTTGGTTTCCTGGTATGTCCTAAACTTGTTTTGAATATTGAGAAATATCGTCTAAGCAAATCAACTTTAACTTTACTTGAATCTACGTAAGAGTTTGCATTTCTCACATAATCCCATCTACAACAGCTCATCCATAAGAAATACAAAATCTCATACGATGAGATTGCGAATGATCTGTGTCCAGTAAGTCTCTCCACCAACCAACTCTTTTAGCGCTAGCAGATGAATTTTGTCTTTGTGATTACGCTGACACCATTTTTCCTTCACTCAGATCCTTAGAATACAGCAGCATTTCAAACTATGTACTCTGTACAAGGATGAAATCTACAATACAAAAAGTGTTTCGCAAGATGTAAGCTTTCCAAAGTTAAATACTTCTCTAGTTTTTATCCTTTGCTCTAGTAGTTTTGATTCTCTGCTGATCGACCAAACAGGTCATCGCAAGCATGACAGGAGTTATGACAGACAGCAGCGACTTCTTGTTAAAAGATGATTCTAGGTAAGTATGGCTTTGCATTTAATCTTCTTACCGTAATATAGGAAGAAGAAACTTTGAATCTCTTTTGTTGCTATGCATATGAAAGTCACGATGAGCTTTTTTGTTTCTTTGTGGAAACTAAACAATACCGTTCCTTTTTGGGCTCGCGCAGCAACAGCATTTCCTTGTTGATCGATGACTTATCCAGTTCGATGCAAGATAAAGACTTTGCCCAAGTGAAACCTGCTGAGGAACTTGTGGAAAATCCAGCTTTCATTTTCTTGCAATAGAGAAACCAAAACTGCCCCCTTTCAAGAACACCATCCAAAAAAGAAAAGAAAACAGGAGGAAGCATCTCAGAGAAAATCGCCGCGAAGATTTTTTTTAGATTCGCCGATTTGTTTATTCGTTTCCCATTGTATCTCTCTCTCTAATTATCCCAGAGAATTTATATAATCTTGTTTTGCTGGGAGAAGACAAAAGACATGGTTATTTATGGTCAGTTCTTGTTAGTGTTGTGCAGTTTTTCTTCTCTCTTTTCCTTTTTTTCTAATTTAATAAATTCAAATTTTTTTTAATTATTGTGGTACAATGAAACAGAAGTGAAATGTATCAGTAGTTAGTTTATGTTAGGTCTGAGAAGATGTTGGCTACATTCTCCACCCAATAAGTTTGCACAAAAGAAATTATGTTTGTAGTATAAAAAAGTGAAATTCGATGATAGTTTTTTTGGTTAAAAAATTGACATGCATTTAGCTGTGTTTATTATAATTTTGCTCTTTTTTTTTTCTCTATTGAATTATTTGAGATCCTGGATAGAAAAGAATGTTGCTCATTGATGACTCTAGTTGAGTGACGATGAACTTTGCGCGCCGAAGAAGAAGACGACCGTTACAAGTTATAGACTTAATAGGCCTTGATTAAAGCGAGCCATAATAAAGGCAGGCCCACTAATTTTTAAAGGCCCAAACTTTGTGAAAGGTCGAGAGAGTGTTTGTGGAGTAGACAGATGGGTGCTAGCTATATCAGGCAAATGTTGTTCCTTTGTCTCATCTCCTTTTCGCTCCTATCTATCTCGATCGGTAATAAAACTAGTCATTAGGGTCTCTCTGCTTCTCGGGGGAATATCTGAATCTCCGCCGTTTTGGTCCAACACAGATTCTGAGAGTCCTTTTTTTTTTTTTTTACCGATTGAATTTTAAGTTTTTTCGTTTTAATTTTTATTATTTTTAATTTTCACTTAAAAACCCTAATTTTGATACATAAAGCTTTTAGAACCTTGTCGAAAGGTAAGTACTTGCATCGATCCGTGTCTGTACACATTAGAGAAAGTTTGAGTCTTTTGATTTGACGCGGTTTAAGAAGATGCCTCCAAAGCAACAACCAAAGGCCGATTTGGCGAAGAAGCAGAAGCAAGTGGAAGACAAAACTTTCGGGCTGAAAAATAAGAACAAGAGCAAGAATGTTCAGAAGTATGTTCAGAGTCTCAAGCAATCTGTTCAACCTAAACCCGATGCGTCTAAACTTGCTGCCAAGGTAAAACTTATCCTTCCTTTTGAATCTGCTTCATATCCTCAAATGGGTTTTGTTTGAGTGAGTTTCTCTTGATGATTGGATTGGAGTTAGTTACTAGATAGTGGAACTAGTGAGTGTGTGTGTGTGAGAGAGAGAGAGAGAGGGATAGTTTGAGGTTGCTGAAACAGTTGATTCTTTCTTTGTGAGGACAGAAAAAGAAAGATGAAGAGAAAGCTAGAGAACAGGAGTTGAATGAGTTGTTCAAGGTAGCGATTAGTCAGCCGAAAGTTCCTGTAGGTATGTATGTTTTTATTCATGAACTAAATGCTCTGATGAAAAACTCATCTTTCCCTGTGTTGTTTTCATGTATTTATAGAACTATGTTGGTTGTGGTTTTTGTTAGGTGTGGATCCGAAGTCCATTCTTTGTGAGTTTTTCAAGGCGGGGCAGTGTCAAAAGGGATTCAAGTGCAAATTTTCTCATGATTTGAACATTCAGAGGAAGGGTGAGAAGATCGATATTTACAGCGATAAGCGTGATGAAGGTAAACGCACAAGTGTAGCGACAAAGTGCCTTATATTTACATCCCTTCTTGTCCCTGGAACGATGGTCTTATGTTGCTTTGTTTTTTTTATTTGTATTCGTTTTAAGATGGAAATATGGAGGAGTGGGATCAAGAGACCCTTGAAAAGGTTGTGGAATCAAAGAAAAACGAATATAACCAGAATAAGCCAACAGATATTGTAAGTGATTTCTTTTTCTCTGTGTATCTCAAACTTGTTCCTGGGTGGTTTGTTGGGACTCGTTGAGTGAAGGCTTCTGTTTTCGTAATCGTAATACATGCCTAGAGTTTCTCTTGTTAATGCATTACGCTAAAGTGATTCTTTGTGCAAATATTCAGCCATTAGTATGTGATGGCTACTCATGGATTATACAATTGATGCATCAGTGTCGGTTGCGTTTGCCTTTTTTGTACTGTGCTCAAGCTTTAGCTTATATTGGGGGTGTATGTTCGCCTTATAATATGTTGCCTTTAGCTAATAGCATGGTTCCTCTTAGGAGCTATTTGGGTCATACACGGTCTTTTTGCTTCCGTTGTTCCGTTTTGCTTTCTCCTCATTTTGATCATGCGTGACAAGAACTCATGCTTCTGTTGGTAGTGCTTTAAGCGACATTTTTATCATGATGTGACTCTTTCTTAACAATATAGTTAGCTAATTCTATACCAAGAGAAGTAATTATTTCTAAAACATCTTGGATCCTAAACACATGATGCATTGTCTCGCATGAGTTTATATAATAGGTTTTTCTCGTGTTCACCGATATGTAACAGGTTTGCAAGTATTTTCTGGACGCGGTGGAAAAGAAACAGTATGGGTGGTTCTGGGCTTGCCCCAATGGTGCCAAAGAGTGTCATTACAGGCACGCTCTTCCTCCTGGGTATATCCTTAAGTCTCAAATGAAGGCCCTCTTGGAAGAGGAGTCAAAGAAGATGCCAGTTGAAGAAGAAATCGAAAATGAGGTATAATATACGCTTCCACTTTCCACTCTCTGCTCATAGCTGCTAGGCCCCTGAAATTAATTCTTGGAAAATTCGATTTTCTTGTTCTCTGTTTCAGCGTGCAAAACTGAAAACGGCAACACAAATGACTCCTGCGCTATTTATGGAATGGAAGAGGAAGAAAATAGCTGAAAGAGATGCAGGTTTGGCTGCTTCTCAAGCGGAGAGAGCTAAGAACGACCGTATGAGGTAATCCCAAACATCAATTTGTTGCCCATCCACCTCAACTGTGACTCTGTTGTGTTGTTCCTCGTAAGCTAATTCGTTGTGTGGGTATGTAATCTCAGTGGTCGGGAGCTGTTTCTGTCCAATGCAAGCTTGTTTGTGGATGATGCTGAGGCTTTTGAAGAATACCAGAGGGAAAAGGAAGAGGAAGAGGAAGAACAGAAGGTGAACTTTCTCTCTCTCTCATACATCATTTAAACCAACCAAGTCATGTTAATGGAATCTTGAGTTTTTGCTTCTCAGGCAAAGAGCAAAGAAACAGAGGCGGGGACAAGCAGCAAGAGTAGTGGTGATGCTGAACAGAGTTCGAAAGAAGTGGAGGAAGAAGAAGAAGAAGACGACGACGACGACGATGATTTGGACATGGATGAGCTTGACGAATTGGAAGCAAGCTTGTCGAAAACATCGATCCAGATTCGTGAGCCAAACAATGAAGGATCATCTTGAGATGAAAATAATATGTTGTGAGAGAGGGTGGTGGGTTGAGGAGAGGAAAGCACATGTTTTGCTTTGTGTGTACTTCTTTCGATAGATTGGATTTTGCAGACACAAAAAAAAAAACCTATTTTAGCTGTTTGAATAATCTGTTATTACTGTCTTAAGATCTTTAATGTCTCATCAAGAAAGACTCAAATACTGTCTCTTTATTTTCCTTTCTTTTACTTTCTTCTCAATGTTGTTTATATAACATCACCATACTCTACATTATATGCTGAAAAGTCCTTAGAACGAAAATCATAAAAAGATGTATCTTTTATTCTTTTTAAACAATAAAATGTGTGTCGTGTCGTTCTTTCCCAAGTTGTTTTCTTTATACACATAAAGCGGAGAAGAGGAGAAGAGAAAGAGGACAAATCAGAGACAATCCAAGAAAAGAGGAATCTCGCCATGGTAGCCGCATCAGCCAACCTCGCGAACCTGACGTCGACGTCGCTGTTTTCGAATCGGACACTCTCATTCTCCGTGTTAAGCGGAATCAGAAACTCCCTCGTGTTATTACCCTTGAGGACATGTCTAAAACCCACACCTCCTCTCCGACTCGCGTCCTGGCCACCATCACACAGTTCTGGTTCGTCTGTTAGGGCCATGTCATCATCATCATCTTCCTCCGGATCGACACTAGAGGAGACCGTTAAAACGACGGTTGCAGATAACCCTGTCGTTGTTTACTCCAAATCCTATTGCTCGTATGTACCACAATTACTTTTGTTCAATCTCAAGACTTTTTTGAGTTTTTTTTTTCTTGTCTTTGATCTAAAGATTTCGTTTTTCTTTCTTTCTTTGTGGTGAAGATATTCGTCTGAAGTCAAGAGCTTGTTCAAGAGTCTTCAAGTTAAGCCACTTGTTATTGAATTGGATGAACTTGGTAATGCTTACTTTACTCTGAATTCTATTTATATATAGCTCTGATTATTTTGCTCTATTGGTTTTGATTTTGTGTGTGTGTGTGATATTGTTTTGATCAAAGCTTGTTACAAGGTCTTATTGTTTCATCAAGCAGTTAATACTTGTTGTTTCTAGTAGATATGATTTTTTTTTGTGGGCTGCTTAGTTGAATTGGTTTGTTTGTTTATGGAACATACTCTTTAGGATACTACTCTTAGTTTCAAGCTTAGTTCAGAACTTTCAGATTGTTGTCATGTAGGGTTATTACTGCTTAGAGGGGTTTGTAATGGCCCGAGAATAGCGAGATTCTGTTTCTTTTGGAAATTTCTTGGACAATATGTTGATTGGCTTGTGGATTAAGAAGAATCACAGTTAAGGGATTTCTAAAAGCTTAAACCTTTCTTGCATGCTTTTGGATCTTAGACTGTATGCTTCTGTTTCCTGCATACTATCTTCATAAGTAATCTTGTGACGTTCCAAAAAAATTTCTTCTTTTGTTGTCTTGCTTAGTTTTACGGGCAAACCATTGTCTGACTCATGGTATGGGTCTGAAACCTTTGAGTCGTAATTACGAATGTTTTGGTGTTTTTCGACATTTTTTCAGGTGCAGAGGGGTCACAGCTGCAGAATGTCTTGGAGAAAATTACTGGACAATACACTGTTCCAAACGTTTTCATCGGTTAGTTGTTTCATCATTTGCTTACTCTCATCATTTCTCCTTGATTCTTTGCCTGCTATAAGATCTTATTCACTGCATTTGTGTTGTCCATCACTTAAACAAATCTAATGTTATATTTCATGACCAGGAGGCAAGCACATTGGTGGCTGCTCAGGTACAACACTCTCTCAATGTCGTGTGTTGTTTACTTTTGTTTCTGATAACTTGATCTCCATATCTATTGTTGAACAGATACTGTGCAGCTGTACAATAAAGGAGAACTAGAGCCAATGCTAGCTGAGGCAAATGGAAAAACCGGTCAGACCTAGAGACATTTAGAGATGGAACTGGTTGGAGATTTGTTCTTGTTTACTTTTTGTGTAATCAGTACCTCTGAATAAACATTCTTGAAGTCAAGCTGATTTGGTGTTTCAACGTTACTGTGTCATAGAGATTTCATAAGAATCTATTGTGCGTATTTCCCATTGAAGTGAAAAAATATAATCAAGCAGGTAGGCCGGTTTCTGTTACTTAACCGAGAGTTTGGTCGATTCACTAACTACTCGGAATTTGCTATCAATGTTTGGTCGGAAAAAATGCACATTGTCTGACTGCATATACAGTATATCGCATTGGAGAGTCAAAAAGAGGGAGATAAAAAGATGAATTGGCAAACTTTTTGGTACATACGGTTTGGTTGAAGATTACAAATAGACGAACCGGATTATAGACAAACCAAGTAACTCATTTGACTTCTTCAATTTCGTCCAATGCGTAGTTGTTGGTCGATATATTCGCGTAATTAACCTTTGAGAACCGGACCACAACCGGATATCGGGTCTTCGGGTCCTGTCGATTTAAACCGGAACATAAGATTAAAAAAACGGAATAGAAGCGTTAACTTGGAAAGTAGAGGGAGGCATTACCTGATCAACGGCCACAACTGATCCGACGTTCTTGTACCAGTAGGATTCTTTCCTTAGAATCTTGACCTGTAAGTCCCCAAAAGTTTATACCATTTTCACATTAGCCCCATAACTCTTAAAATGTTTAAAATAGATCAATAAAACTTGTTGCAGATACATAATTAAGCTCAAACATTAGTTCAAGTTCCTCCAATCACATGGTCGAATTTTCGTGTACCAGTAGGATTCTTTCCTTAGACTCGTTACCCAAAATTTAATAAAATTTTCAAATTAAACCCATAGCTCTTAAAATATTATATAGAGACCAAGAATTTATCGATTGTAGCTCAAACACACTAGTTCAAATATCTCTAATGCATCTGTATTATATAACCTATACAATGCATGATAGAGTATAGAGATCATATATCTATGCAAACGATTGATATGTATATGAGCTATAAAGAAGAGCTGACCTTAGATCCTCTCTTAGGCCCAATCGGAGGAGGCTTAGGCTTCGCGGCAGGAGCTTTGGCCGGAGGATCAGCGGCGGTGGTAGAAGAAGCATCCGACGAAGCGGTTGCCGGAGGTGCTTCCTCCGCCGCTCTGACTACTAGCCTCGAACCGAAGCTTCTCATCGGCAAGAAAGACACGGCTCCGATCTTTGAAGACGCGGAAGAACCGCCGCTTACTACAGCCGCCGTGACGTTGGCCGTCAGAATAAATCCGGTAGCTGCTGACGTCATCGCCATCTGTGTGGGTTTCGGGAGGGGAGAGTACGGAGATGTTGTTGGTTGGTGCTGGTGCTGGTGTTGTTGTGAGTGAGGCTAAAAGAAAAGAGAGGAAATGAGGACAAAAAAGCTTTAGATGTTTTGGGGTTAAAACGAATCGTTTTCACCCACTCGTGATATGACACGTGTGATCACATCTCGGTTCTTCAAGATAATGTGATGACGTGGCAACCTTAAAAAATGTATGAATTAGGGTTGACTTTGCCGCCAAATTTCATTAAATCTTCCCCCTATTTGAAATTCTTATGAATCGACGCCATGGACGCGTGGAATCGCTTCTTCGTCCTTGATCGCCTCTTCGTGAATTGGCTCGAGTGATCGACAATCCGTGATGAGAAGACGAAATCACCGACCGAAAGCGGCGGAATCCGTAAAGAAGAAGACGGATCCGCAATTTGAATTCACGAATCCTGATGCTTCGAGCTCTCGAGCACATTCAGGTTTTGCTTCAAACCTCGATTCCGATTTCGTGTTTGTGTTTCTAATTGAATTTTTGGTTTAGATTTGAAACGGAGGAGAAGTGTGAGTTTCGTGGATGTTGATCATCATCGGAGTCCGTTGAACGATTCCTCAGAATCCCAAACCGGACGATGTGAGTTTAACTCCGAATCAATCCCTCTGTAATTTTGAATACTCTCTCAGGACTATGTAAGTTGATGACTATGATTCTCATGTATAGCAATTGATGCCAAGACCTCGGAGTTTGCTTTCTTTAACAAGTTAAAGTCAGGTTTTGGTCTCTGCTCTGAATCTTCTGACTCTAAACGTTCAAATAAAGTCAAAACCTTCGAATCCAGAAGCAATCCAGGAGGTAAAAATCAAAATCTACAATGGTTTTGTGATGATGATATATTATAGACTGATAGTGTCCTGCTTGGCTTTTCTCCTGAATACGCAGGAACGGACCGCGAAGCTAAAGATAGATGCAACAGTATAAGTAACTTCTCCACACCCATTCATAACGCGAGACGTGGCTCGTGTGGCTTGTCTATGTCACCTGTCAACTTGACTCGAAAGGATAAAGGTTTCGTTACTTTTGATTTTTCTTAGTGCCAAGATGATATGCTCTCTTGAATCTATTGTTTCTGTTGTTCTTAGAGAAAGATCCTGGGAAATCTTCTTCAGGATTCAGTAGAGACAAGCACACAGTTCGAGGTGGTAACAACAACCTGAGATGTGGAGGTAGTTCTTAGATTGATCTGCATTACAAAACAAGTTCAACATACTTACCAATAGTTAAGAAAACATGATTATACAGTTTGAATTATCAGGAAGCAGTGATGAGAAGGAAGACTTGTTCTCTGTAAAGAGGAAGAGACTGAATCAGTGGGTTAAAGATACATGGCTTCCTGAGCTTACCTCATCAAATGGGTACACGATAGGTTTTTTATTTACTTCTATATTAACGCTTGTATCTATTGTGTGCTCAGAAGATAAGTCGTTTTTCAGGGGCGATTTAGTTTCTGTTCTCCTAACTCGGCTCTTCCCTGGAACCGAGGAGAGACATGTAAGCTTGATAGGATCCTGAGACTACATGTTAATTGCTTATCTTGATGAATTCTAACCACTTTTTTTTATTGCCTCTCAGCCTTCTAGGTTTCCCAAGGACAGGACAGATAGTGTCAATAGGATATCGTTTCTTGATTCTCCTGGATCAAAGTTTCTCAAGAGGTCCCTTGAACGTTATACAGAAGTTGACCACAGTCTGCAAATGGAAAAGGAAAGATCATCGATCTTTTGGGTGGAAAATAGCATCGCACCGAGTCTGCAGTTTGCAACGAATCATGTTCACAGCAGTTTCACACCAAGAGATCCGGAAGACTTTAGCTTTTCCATCTCATATCCAAAGGAATCGGTTTATCGACCTCCGCTGTTGATACAGAAGGCGTCCCTGTCGTATCCTGTTGAAGAAACTCTAGACTCTAGCCTCCATTTCAGAAGCTCTCTTTCACTGGGTTATCACAGAGAAGAAATGGGATATAGCTCAGAGGTTTTATCACATGATCATAGAGAGCCTTCATCTGCATTACTTCTCGAGTGGAACGCTGAAAATGCAAGCACCAGAAAGACAGATGATTTGCCACTAAGTTATCACACAAAACTCATCACGTATCCAAATGCATCATCATCATCATCTTTGACTGATGATCCATGGAGCTCTGACTATTCTTCGTCCCATGATTTGGTTACAAGGGAGCTGTACCCTTTACCTCTGCTCTCTGATTACACTTTAGGCAGTTTCCTCTTACCGACAACAAACCAAACCGGCCGTTTATTCGAGAGGCATATTATTGATGACGAAGATGTGGTTGCTGCAAACCAGAATCTCCAGACATTTCATCACGCAAGTAGCTCATCAGATTGTTTAAGGAGAGACCACACGTACTATCATAATCTTTCCAGCTCTCCAGTGGATTATTGTCCTTTTAAATCCCCTGGATGTGAAATAGTATCATTTCCATTTTCCAGCATCAGCAATTCAAATCTGTTGGAAGGGTCAAGTCCAACACAAAGCGATCGTATTACGTCTCATGATTGGATTCCATTTAAGTTTCATTCACCTCAAGCTTGGATTGATTCATAGAAGTAAAATCCCCGGTGGTGGATATAAGCTTAAAGCAGTGGACGGGTTTGGTTGCCACAGGTCAGTAACTCTCGTATATGCATAGTTCTGATAATTTGGTGTCATGTCCTTGTTTCTGCATTCGTTTAGATAACACATTTAAGTTCAGAAGACATAAGAATTGATGATTTTAGATCTTGTCCTAACCACATCACTGATGAATTAACTGAAGGGGATGTCGATGATGATCGATATAATTCGGTCCGACATAGACTGATATATAGTTGAGATGGTAAAAGATCTTCAATCCAGAGTTATTCATGGGGACATTAGTAATTGGTCACCATTCTTTGACAATTTCTTTTGTTTTTGATGAACGAGCCTCGTAGACTCTTCTCAACTACCAAAGTAGTTGGAACTCATTCGGTAAATAAAACCACTAACCGGATTGAGAGAGCTGGAATTAATACAAATGAATAATAGAATGAATGTAATATGTAATTGCAGATATATATGGTTGGTTCTTTGATGATTGCTTCTTTCTCATTCAATTTGATGGTATTTCCCATCAATCGTCATTACTATCTCCAATAAATTTTGTAATTATGAATTTTTGTGTGTATGGTCAGCTCAAAAACTGTAACGTTCACAAGTTTATGTCTCGTGGAAATCGAATTTTCTAATGATCTAATTATTAGACTAATTTTTCCTATTAAGATGATCACTATGCATATTCAGCAATCAGCAGCAAGAAGCTTCATATTCTTAAAACTAAAACCACTAACTCCTCTGAGAAAACGTTTCTTGCTTTTGCAAAATGTTGTAAGATATTTAAGCCATCTTTACTGTTTATAATATTGTCACAACAATCTTAAATGTTCAAACTCAGAGAAGAATAGGAATAAATTAAAACAAATATATATTTAGAAATTGCAAGTACCAGAAAAACAGCTAGTTTCTTGACCTAACTTCGTGTGAATATGCGAATTGCGAAGTCATTCGCACCTTCTCTTTGCTGACATCTTTCTGACCCCGATCAGTTCCCTAATTTATATCTATTTCCTATAACTATATGCTCATAATTTTCATAACTACAAACACCTATAACCATGACAAAAAAAAAAGAACAAAAACATAAAATTGGGTCGAAAGTTAGTTCGTAGTTAATGCCATGGAACCGAAATTCTAAAGAACCGGTTGAAAAAGTTGAAAGTTTGATGGTTTGGTTATGAGAGCCGGTTCACGACATGAGGTCTAACCTGAGAAACGAGAATTACACCGTGCAAATGTGTCCACGTGGTCTACAAGCCTATTGGAGATTAGAAAATTTGGACAAGAAAGACATTAGAAAATAAATTAGTTGGTCCATTTAAGAGATTCCTGGTCCCAATTATTTTGGGTCTATGAAATACATATTAGAGTAGATTATATTATTATTTCATGTTTGCTTGCATATATATGATCAAACATATAACATGCTGTTGTTTTATGATTGTTGGATCATTTATTAGCAACTGCAATATTTCATATAATGCCAAATGTTCTTCTAAATTTATTTTTCTAGATAAAAAAGATAGATAGTTTTTTTTTTATATTCATTACTAAATATGCAATTCTTTATGAAACTTATGAAGTAATTTTTATTGGTAATATGTAATCATATTTTGCAGGACCTTGGATACAAATTCATATAAAGCATAATATTTTTTAAGTAAAGTTGCTATATCAAAACAATTTTATTTACCAAAATAAGCATTTTATAGTTATATAAGTGAATGATTAATAGAGTATTTAAAATTAAGAAAATATGAAAAAGGAACGTATTATATAAGTTTTATTAATTACAATACTTTAGTGCGGTTTGAACTAGTTACATAAATTTTTAATTTCAGTGGTACAATTAAATTAAAAGTCAAATACAAAGATAAATAATATTTTAAATTATTATTTCTATGTTGTTGTGCTTTACAAAAATTGCAACTATAAATTATTTCTAGGTTAATATACCGTTAGAACTTAAAAAATAGTATAAGTTTAATAATGCCACCTAAATGATTATGGAATCTTTCCTAAATTTTTTGTTACCCTTTTTAAAACACAACCCAACATGTTTTTGGATTAGTATTTATAACATAGTAAAATCTCTATAAATTAATAATGTTGAGATCATAAAAATTTATTAATTTATAAAGTTATTAATTAATAGATATGCGTTTAATTCATAATATTTTTTAAGTTTTTTTTTTAAAATGACGATGCTTTTAAAAAATTAAAGGAATTTAAATGAATTTATTAATAAAAATAACATATAAAAACTTTAAGTAATGAAGATGAAATTACTTATCTCACTACAATAAATTTTAATAACATATATTAAATATCTACGTAAAAATGATATATGTTTATAAGTTCAAAATGTATAAAAAATAATAATTACAATCTACAAAGATGAAAATGAAAATAATATTATAATATATTTAAAAGCATTTTGAAATATAAAATTCGTCGTGTCTAAATTTTTTTATAAGTTTTGAATTTAAATCTAAAAGATAATCATCACCAAAATTTCAATACAATAATAAAAGTAAAGAAAAACATTAATGAGATCTTTACTTTAAATAAAAAACATCATACTCCTGAGGTTATTGAACCAAGTATACATCATACACGGTCAAATCAGGATTCGAATTAGCCCAATCTCTTCGAGAGCCTCAAATTCCTCAAGAGATTATTGAACCAAATATAACTAAACTCTTTGCCCAGGTCTGGAGAGTAAAGGCGCCCCCTAAACTACAACACTTTTTGTGGCAAGCTTTATCTGGATGTGTTGCTACAAACTAACGACTTACTTATCGACATCTGGGGAATGATAAAAGCTGCCAACGCTGTGGAGCTCAAGAAGAGACAATTAACCATATGATCTTTGAATGCCCACCAGCCTTCCAAGTTTGGGCCCTTTCGGACTTTCCGTCCCTTCCGGGTTTCTTCCCGAGTACATCCCTATACGAAAACCTTGATTTTCTATTTTGGAGACTGAACGAGTGGGATATCCCAGCCCCTCAAAAAGATAACTTTCCATGGATCATCTGGTTCATCTGGAAGGCAAGGAACGACAAAGTCTTTAATGAAAAGAATATTGCAGCTTTGGATACACTTAGGCATGCTATTACCGAAGCGGATAGCTGGAGAAAGGCTAACGAGAAAGAAGAGGAAGAGGAAGAGGAGAGAGTCCGCACAGCTAACCTTATGATCATGAGCCGTCCCCCCTCGGCCCCCCATACCGTAACATGCCAAATCGATGCCTCATGGGTCGAACATGGTATTGTCACTGGACTTGGGTGGTGCTATAGGGATTCCATGGGATTCTCCTCGACTGGCGAACAAGGTTGCCGATAAAGTTTGACAGCCCTGCATGCCGAACTTGATGGACTCATTTGGGCCATGACATCTCTTAGGGAGAGAGGGATAATATCGGTATGTTTCGAGACAGATTGCTCGAATCTGATCTGAATGATCGAGGAACCCGCGGAATGGCCAGCATTCAGGACCGAATCTGAATACATTTGGATGTTGAGGAATCGTTTTGCTTTCTGTAATTTTATTCTTATTCCTCGTTCTGGAAACCATTGTGCTGATGCCCTTGCTAAAAGGACTAGAGCACAAGGTTTCCTTTATTCCCAGATAAGTTACACTAGTTCGGCTTTTTCGATATCTACGGATGGTCGAAACCCGAACCCATCTTGATTTAATATATGGAGTCCTTGGAAAAAAAAAAAAATCATACTCATATATTAGTATGTTATCTTAGGAATATATATACATATTTATGTAATTATTAATTTATAATTTTACTGGAATCATATATTTATATAGAAATTTCAAAAAAAATTATTATCTTATTATTTTATCGAATTTTATTAAATTTTACACTGATCCAACTTTGGATTAGATAAATTTATTAATTTATCGAATATTATTTTATAGAGATTATACTCTAAAATGTGTAAAATCTTTAGTACAAAGACTTAAAAATCATTTTTTGAATATATTTATTTTTATACACGAATTTAGTTGATTTAATTGCTTAAAAATGGTTAATCCATTGTAGAATGGTTGAAAGGAAAAAGCTAAAGAAAATAAAAAGAATTGTCAACTACGGAAATGAAATCGAACTAAGGAAAAAAAAAAAGGTTATATGATCATATCAAAATTTTAGTAATGCATCTATCAAATTCCATCTATAAGTTGAGACAAACCATGATGCATCCATGCCAACAAACATAGCAATATACCTATAATTGTTATATTATTTAATTTTAATATTAAAAAATATATATTACAAACTTCAGTTAAATTATGTAGATCATAAATAAATAAAAAAAGTCAACACTAAAATCGACTAAATTAAAAAAAAAGTTTTAAGAAAACTAACAATTTATTGAAATTATAAAAGTGAAGCCATGGAAGAAAGGTCATTTTGCAGGTTTCCCTCTAATAAAAGCCCTTTTGGTATGAGACGTCATCCCCTAGTAGCTGTGACTAACTGTTAGATTCACACACAAAGACACTTCTCCGGCGAACCTAACTCTGCGGAGGAGCTTGAAGATGTTTCTAATTCGAGCTAACTCTACATAACAGGTCCTTCTCTCTCTCTCTACTCTCTCTCACTGAGTAAAGCAGCAAATGTGTGACTTAAGCTCCGATCTCACTTTCCGATGCTCTTTTCTCAGAACAGAATCAATTCAATGCTTTTGTTTATGGATTTGCTTCGTTACATGAGATGACATTTTGTTCAGTGTAAAAGTTGGATCCTTTTTAACTGTCTCATCTCCACAGGTTATGTCTGTCTGACTTAAGCAAAGCCAAAGGAGATAACTTTTATCGAAATGTCGAAAGAGGTTGAAGATAGACAGAGTTCTTCTTCTTCCAGTAACGTGGTTGCTAAATTAATGGGTCTAGAGACAGCTGCACCACGCAGCAGATCCAGAAGCTATTCGTTGCCTCGAAAGTTTCATAGAGAGTTCGAGGATGGATATGAAATGTGGGTATCACTGCCTCAGAAGGATGCAAGTATGAGTGATGGTAAAAGGCTGGATCTTGTTCGTCGAAAGTTCGTGGAAGCCAAGCGCCTTGTAACAGATGACAAGCTTCACAGGTCCAAGGAGTTCCAAGAAGCACTCCATGTTTTAAGTTCCAACAAAGATTTATTCGTTGAGTTTCTCCAGGAGTCAAATTCCTTGTTTTCTCATAATCTTTCCGAGTTTCAGCCTGCTTCTCCTCATCCAGAGGCTAAGCGCATTACGGTTTTGAGGCCTTCAAAGCCTCAGAAGTGTCTTGTTCAAGATTGCAGGAGCAAGCAGATTAAGAAAACGCACGACTCTGGATGGATGGATGCTGCGCAGCAGCCAACTCGAATAGTTGTCTTGAAGCCTAGTCCAGGGAAGGCTCTAGATATAAAGGCTATTGCTTCTTCAGCGCCTCCTTCCTATTTTGATGAGGCTGGAGATGCTGAGACTAGAAAGGTGGCAAAGGAAATTACACGCCAGATACGTGAAACTTTCAGAGGGCACTGTAGGAACGAGACTCTTTCTTCGTCATCTTCTTATTCTGTCTTGTCCAATGGCTATACCGGCGGTGATGATGGTTCTTTGAACCATAGGTCGACTGACGAATATCCAGTGGGAAACTCTGAGATCATGACACCATCCTCTAGGCATTCATGGGACTGTGCCAATAGGTTTGAGAGTCCTTTCTCTACCTCTTCATTCAGCCGTGTCTCGTTTTCTCCAGAGTCATCTGTCTACAGAGAGGCAAAGAAACGGCTATCTGAAAGATGGGCAATGATGTCACTAAACGGAGACACACAGCAACAACTAAACCTCCCAAAGGCCTCAACCGCTTTAGGCGACATGCTTGCACTTTCCGAGACCAAAGTACCAACCAGATCCAGTGAAGAGAGCAACAGAGCGAAACAAGAATCTAGACGATCAATTTCATGCATAGGCAGTGGTCTAGATCAAGTAGAAACCGCAAGCGATTCTCGTCTGAATCTGAATACTCTTGAAAGGTCAAAATCAGTCCCTGAGATTAGACTCAGTGGCGGAACGTCTGTTTCTGGGACTTCAAAAGCTCAAGCTCACCGAGAGCTTACCGAGTCAAGAAGCTTAAAATCATCATGGAAAGTTTCAAGCTTGTTCTCTTTCAGGAATAAGAAAGCAAACAAGGAGAAGACTGATGCACTGTCTCAACTGGCTATGCCCACTGTTGCATCACAAAGACGAAGTATTTTTACAAGCGAGGTAATTCCCAATCTAAACTGGTTGTGAGTTTAGGAATGCCCTGAATCCATTCTTGTTTGTATTTATCCGCCGCCATTGGTTTGTTTGCAGGGAGAAGTGACTGCACCGAATGAAAACCAGGACCAGCCGAGTCCAGTTTCAGTTTTACAGCAGCCTTTCGAAGAGGAATATGTGGGAACTCCAGAATGTTATGGGTCAACAAAGCCATGGACCAGTCAAGGTTAGTATAGCGCTCTCTCTCTCTCTCTCTGTCTCTCTCTCTATGGTGTTAAACGTTCCAAGAGTCTTTTCTTTTTCTTTTCAATTTGTAACACTTTGCAACTGTCACTTCTCACAGGAGAAGAAATGTCTCTGAAATCTAGTCTGATCGACAAGTCACCTCCAATCGGATCAATCGCTCGTGTTTTCTCATGGGAAGATGAGTCATACATAGACATGACTAAACCCGGAATTGGAATCAAGGAAGATGAAGACTGGTATAACTTCATCAAAACGCTCTTAGAATCATCCGGTTTCAGCGGCAGTGACTCGCTGATGACCCGGTGGCACTCACCAGATAGTCCTTTAGACCCATCACTAAGAGACAAGTTTGCAAACAAGGAACTCATCAAACGCAGGAAACAGCGATCAAACCGCAAGCTCGTGTTTGACTGCGTCAATGCCATCATAACAGAGACAACATCGACAGCAGGACGCACTGGCTTGACCTCAGGACTCGACATGGTGGAACATGTTTGGACAGAGTTTAAGGACTGGGTGGTTCAGGACTCTAACAGCTTCGAAGGAGAAAGTTTGGTGAGGGAAGAGGTTGTCGGAAAAATGTGGAGTCATAATCTGCAAGTGGAAGTGAACAACTTGGGGATTGAAATTGAAGTGATATTGTTGCATGATCTTGTTGAAGAGGCAATCTTCGATCTTACTCAATGAAACAATGTATATATGCATTCATATAATTTACTATTTGTGAAAGTGTTTTGCATTCATGAAAACTTATGTATAATCGTAGATGATAATAATTTATGAAATAGTTTAACCAGTATTACACATTCCCATCCTCTTCGGATGCCCGATTCAATACTTAATTTACATTTACCATTTTGATTATTATTATAAATGAATAAGAAACCAGCAGAAGATTAGTAAAAACTTTATAGTGGAAATGATCATTTAGACGGGATTCTACAGGGAAAACACAAATAGAGATGCTTATGCGGTTCGTGTGACACACAGTACGGCATTGTTTCAAGTCAAATGTTTATCCACACTAAGAGAAAGTTACAGAGAGCAAAAACATAGAGAAAGAACTTCACAGAGACCATATGGACGCATGCAGTTTCAGAGTCACGTTTATTAGGCTTAATCAGCCTTTCGGGTTCACCGCCTGACTCTGGTTCAGTCCATACTGCGAAAGAAGCCGGTTTGATCAACAAGAGACTGTAAAGTATCAAGAAAACTGAGAAAAAAAAGTGATCAGTGTTACCTTTTCTCTGATTCGGGAGCTCCAGTTTTCAATCTTGCTTGGTCCAGCAGAGGCTTGGTTTGCTTGAGAACCAAGAAGTGGGTCCCAAGCTCTACTCCTCGGGTTCTCATAATCTTCCTCATCGTCAAGCTCGGGTTTCCGCGGTGAAACCATAGCTCTGAGAACCATTGCTAGTAGCAGTGACAGTAGCTGTGAAAGCAGGAGCGGCGTGTTCACATTTAGAAACACACAAGAAAAGATTCGTGTTTAATCTTATGTCTATGTAGTAAATGCTAAGAAAAGACTGATTTGAGTATACCTGGACCGCTACCACAGCAATGCCGACCCATTTGCATATATCGATGTTTTCCTCAATGAAAGCTCGAAGACTATTGAGCTCTCCAGTTGGATCATACGGAAGATCCTACACAACACATCAAACAGTAAGAAGAAGAAAAAAGCAACAACATACAAGTATACGAAAGATGTCACCTTCTCCCATTGACGGTCAATAGCGATGAATGCAACAAGGGCAGCCTCAAGTAGAATGAGCAGAGTTTTGAGAATAGAGTACTTCGAAAGCCGTCAAGGGAAAAACGAAATAAACCGACTCCAATAAACTGTCATGACGATTTGATAAAACTCTATCTATACTATATACTAACAGAAATAGAAGGGAAGTAAGGTTTCTGTATAAAAAGGATACGAAACACAAGCAACAGCCATTGATAGCTTCAGCTGCTATGAAACCAATGATGGTAACAATGCAGACCAAAATACCAACAGCCATAAAGGAATAGATGAACCTGCATTAACAAGCAAATTAAATGACAAGAACAAAAGTCAGGAGACAAGATCTGCAAGAAGAGGAAACCAAACATAATCACTCTAACTGAACAAGTAGAAGCAAATTGAATCCACATGTATGTATCCCAACACTCCATTTTCTGAAACTCAGCTGAATTAAATTGAAACCCTAAAAAGTGGAAAAGGAAGTAATACCATGGAGCAGGAAGGTCCAACGAACGGAGGTTAAACCCATGATCACCACTACCACTAGACCCTAGAACGACGCTCGCCATGAGACCAACAGGATTCTTCAAGGGCTCAGAAACCCTAGCCATACCGAGTCCGGAGCTCGATGCCGGAGGAGAGTCGACGGGTACTTGACGGTGGTATTGATCGAGCATCCATATGGAGTAGATTATGATCGAAACACCAAAGAAAGCTTGAACAAAATTGAGGATCTTGAGAGTGGAAGCGAACGAAACATGGCAGCAATTATGCCGCATTTTTTTTTTTCTCTCGAAGAGATTCTTCAGCAGGATTTCGAAGCTTTGTTTCAATGGTCTTCTTCTTGTCTGTCAAGGTGTCTCTTTTTTTGTGTGTTAAAACAAAACATTTCGTCGCTTGCTGTCAGATGGCGACATTTTTGCAAAGTACAAAAACGGTCTGATGACGTGTTAAAACTACAGTGGTTATATCAGGTGGTATTAGAACATATTTTCTGTTTTTTTTTAGTCAGTATTAAGTTTACAATTTATTGTTAGATGACAATAATCTTTATATATAAAAGAGGAAGGGTTTTCTCCATGTGAGTGACAAGTGGCAACATATTTAAATGATACCTATTAATATATTTATAATTTCTATTTAATTTATAATTAACTATTTAAAATCATAAAAACATCAAAATAAAAGAATTAAAAGAGGAAGGGCTTTCTTCATGTGAGTGACAAGTGACAACACATTTAAATGACATCTATTAATATATTTATAATTTCTATTTAATTTATAATTAACTATTTAAAATCATAAAAATATCAAGATAAAAGAATTAAAAGAAAATAAATCTAAATTAATGTTTGTAAAATATTGGACACACAAATATAGAAGTAAAAAATACCAAATTATTGGAAAAAAAATTAAAGGCTTTTATAAATTATAGGATACACAAAATAATTAATAAATAATTAAAGATGTAATCAGTTACCAAAAATAAATAGAATAATGTCACATAAAATAGAGAAAAGAGCAACAAAAAAACATAAAAATATACAGAATTTAAAACCATGAAAAATGGATATATTAAAATATGTGTGAAAAAAAATTCAAAATAGTAAATCAAAAAAATAATGAATTAATATAATTTAGTAATTAGATGAATAAAATGAACACTATTATTAAAGTGATGTATGAAAAATATTAGAAAAGCATAAAGAGATTAATCATCAAAACAATTATATTATTTTAAAAAAAAAAGATTTAAGTTTTTTTTTATAAGATAAAAGTAAAAAATTTAAATCACAAATTTAAAAACAATAAAAAAGTCCGCGCATTTGCGCGGGTTCTTTTCTAGTTTATATAATTTTGTTATGTTTTAAGAAAAACGTTTTCGTTCCATTATGAAAAATTGATTGCTGTGTAAAAACATCATTAGTGTTCATCAAAATATATTTAAAACTCCATATTTCTACTAAAATTTTTATAATATAAAGTACTTTGGAAAATATTGTGTCTGTATTTTTGATTTAGGGGATTTTTTTTTTTGTGACAAATGATTCTATTTCATTTTTGATTCCAGAAAAAACATTTAATTAATTTTTTATGTTTTTAGAAAAGCGTTTTCATTCCATTATGACAAATTGATTGATGTGTAAAATACATCAATAGTGTTCATCAAAATATATTTAAAACTGCATTTTTTACTAAATTTTTAAAATATAAATTATTTACGAATATATTGTATTTGTATTTTTGGTTCAAAGATTTTTTTTGTGAAAAGTGATTTTTTTTTCTTTCACAAATCAATGATTTATTAAAATAATTAGAAAGAATTTACATAATTAAGTTGTAAAGTGTTTATTAACCACTAAGAGATGAAAAGATGAGAAAATAACTAAGGAAGTAATCCATATTTAGCAATTAAATGAGTAGCTGCATTATTCTTCCGATTGACAAAATGGACGTAGCAATGAGAGAACAGTTGATTTTAAAGGTGTGAATGGTGACCAAAAGAATTAAAGAGAATAATTAATTTCTTTTCATTCTTAAACAATTACACAATTCATAAGTAATTTTTATTACATTTCATTCCTCCTTATTTCTTTTTTGCAGAGAATTATAGAGTAAAATAGAAACTTATCAAATTTGAAAAGAAACAATGAATACCAAAATTTCCAATTCATTCCTATTATTTTATTCCTTTTCATTATTTTCCTCTTTATTCCTATTATTTTTTTAAGGTTATCCGTCACACTAAGAGACGATATCATAGTAGATAGTTTCGATGGAGACATTTATACTTTTACCCAGAAGATTATCAAACAGAATCTTGCAATCACCTTCGAAAACTATCTTGTGCACCCAAAGTGGTGAGCCATTTGCATGACAACCAATAAAGATCGAGCTTCTGCTTCCAGTGCAGAACCTGCAGTGCCCAAAGATGTCGAACCCCAGAAAATTACCTCGCCAAAATGATCACGGACAATCCATCCTACAGTTGCAGCGCTCGTTGCATTGTTGTAATTTGCATCAAAGTTGCATTTGAGACAAGTGATTTTATTTCATTTTTGAGTCTAAAAAAGATAAAACTGTAAAAGTAATTATTAGTGTATAACGGACCCAATTAGACAATACTAATAGGCTCATTACGAATAGAGTCTATAACAAATAGAGAAAATTATGAACTATTTTTTTTTCAAAGAAACACCAAAAGAGCAGCTGCAGCGGGAGATTAGCAACACTCAGGAGAATTACGAAAGCTCCATCTCTCACATTTCTCTGCATCTAATCCCTCAAACTTCAACTTCTACAAAGTAATATTGGATATATAATATATATATATATATATAGAGAGAGATTTTGAACAAAACTCACATTTTCTTACGCATTGATTTTGAATTAATGTTTCGTCTATTCTCTTGATATATAATCTAACTCCTGATATGTACGAGCTTTAGAAAATTATATTTAAAATATGATATAAATTTATTTAATATCAAATATAGAATATAAGTTAATTAATCATAAAATATAATAAATTAAATTTTTAAAATTTGTATATTGAAATATAAAATTAATTTTTCATAAAAGAATTAATTTCTTCACTGAAATCAAAACTTAATCCAAATTATATAAAATATATACATAAGTTTTGATTACTAATTATGTTAGATTAATAATTTTATATTTTGTTATAATAATATATATTTTGATGTTTTATATAACTATTTAATATATTTATATTGTTAATTTTTTGTTTAAACGCTATTGAATTCATTATTGAACCAGTCATAAGTATTCTCCAAACGCATTCGTTTTCAACCAATACGCTAGTATGAATTACTTAATAACGCTTGAAATCGTAATCGTACACTTCCACAAACTCATGCAACTGTATTCGCTGCGCTGGATCACAAATTTAGTTATTTTCAAGGGACTTATTTATTTTGTCACGGCAAATCTGAGGGAAACTAAATAAGTTCGGTATAAATGAGTAAATCTATAGTAAAAAAGAAACAAATCTGAAAGCTTAATAAATCTGTTAAAAATAAGAAAATTTGTAGCAAAAATAAACAAAATCTGTTGAAAGTAAACTATGTTAGTTTAAAATAAAGAAATATACAGTCGAAAGAAAACAAATATATAGAAAATTTAATAAGTGTGTTTCAAATAAGTAAATATGTGGTTAAAAGGAAACAAATCTGCTAAAAGTAAACCAAGGCTGCTTAAAATAAATAAATCTGCAACTAAAAGAAAAAAAATCTGTTAAAAGTAAAATAAGTGTTTAAATAAATAAATCCATAGCCAAAAGGAAACAAATATGTTGAAGATAAAATAAATCTGTTTAAAATAAATAAATATGTGGGTAAAAAGAAACAAATCTGTTGAAAGTAAAATATCGATTTATAATAAATAAATATGTGGGGAAAAGAAAACAAATATGTGAAAATTTTAATAAATCTGTTAAAAATAAGTAATGGCTAAAAAGAAAAGAAATCTGTTGAAAATAAAATAAATTTGTTTAATATAAATATATGTGTGGCTTAAAGCAAACAAATTTGTTGAAAATAAAATAAGTCTATTTAAAAAAAACCCTGTAGTCAAAAGGAAATAAATCTATTGAAAGTAAAATAAATATATTTAAAAAAAATAAATACATGAATAAAAAGAAACAAATATGTTAAAAATGAAATAAATCTGTTTAAAATAAATAAAGATATGGTCCAAAGTAAATAAATCTCTGAAAACCTTAATAAATCTGTTAAAAGTAAGTAAATCTGTGGCTAAAAAGAAAAAAATCTGTTGAAAATAAGTCTGTTTAATATAAGTGAATATGTTGTTCAAAGTAAACAAATATGTTGAAAGTAAAATAGGGCTGTGTAAAATAAATAAGTGTGTCCAAAAAGTCTGGGAATGGAAAACTAAAGATGTTGCTTCATCTTAAAGATTTATTTAAAGAAAAACTATGTCTATTTAGTGGTAAATTTGTAAATATTTTTTTTTATTAATGACATTGCTGTAGTTAATTTTTTTTTTAACAAATAAATTTAGGATATAATAGACATTAAAAATATGCCAGTATTTAAATTAAAATTAGAGCTAATCTAATAATAAATTAATAAATTGATGGCAAAGTATTTTTTTCCTTTTAATAGGAAAAAGTTATCACAAAATTGAATTTTGAAAATACTAAAAAAAAATTTAAGATCATCGCAACACGTGGATGAATTACCTATTTTTATCTCAAAGGTGAGTTACCTAATGTCTTATAAATGTTGACATGATGCACAAATACATCTCTCATAAAAACTAAAAACTTTTCTAAATTTTAAAGAAAATTTAGAAAAGAAAAAAGAATCAAACCAAAAAAAGTTCTGATTAACTCATCCCTCCCAAGTTTTGGTAAAATGATGGCGTACCTAAAGACCAACATTTTATTGGTATCGTTAGTTGTATTTATTTTTCTTGGCCCCTTTGCATCTGCACAGTTTGGAGACATTGATGTTAATCCCATTTGTAAAGAAGTTATAGATACTTCATTTTGTTTAAAGATATTGACGTCAACTCCTCTGTCAGATTTGAATGCTGTAGGCGTTACAAAGCGTTTGATAAATTATGCCCACCATGATCTCTCAATCACACTAAATCTATTGGCGTCGATTATCAAAAGCACGACTGATCTTCGTACTAAAGAGAATTACATTAATGATTCGAAATCTCTAAAATTGGCTGTTGGACAATGCGATACAGCCCTCAAAGCTATGGCAGGTAAGGATTTTGCCAACAAAGGTAAGGATTATGTCAGCTTTATAGATTCGACTGCAGAAGCGTTTAGTTTGGCAGGTGACGCTAAACGTGATGGCGAAAGGAATTCACAATATGTGGAGAAGCTTAATGTTATTATCAATTTATTGGATATTGTTAAAGTGATATCACTATAACTCAATATTGTAAACTGGCTTTATAAAAGGTCTAATTAAAAAAGAGATACATTTTGTTTAATGCCTTGCAAAAAGACATATTTTCAGGAATGAAGACTTTTTCTTTTACTAAGTAAGATTATTGAGGGGACAAACCAAACCGGAAAGCTTTTAAATGGTATTCTCCTTGTTTGCAAATGTGCCTTTTTTTTTTCTCTGTTTTTAATTCTTATTAGAAAAAAAAAAAAAACCATTTCGTCTCCTGCTGTCAGATGGCAACATTTTTGCAATATAAAAAAACGGTCTGATTACGTGTTGTCTTCTGATTCATAATTCAAATTTGTTTAATGAGCTCTTATCTGCTTATTTGCCTTACTGAAAGTTATTTTTTATGGTCAATTTACTAAATAATCAAAAAAAGTAAACTAGTTTACTAGAAAGAGAAGTAGAGAAAGATAGGAAAAGGTGAAGAGAAAAAAGAAGATAATTTGGTTAATTTTTTAAATATGATTTTTTTTTTTTGTTATTATATACAAATTTCATATTTTTAAAAAAGATTATTGGATATAAGTGTGGTGGTTTTCATGATTGTGATATCTTCGAATATGTTTATACATCAAGTTTTATTTTTGAATACTTTAATGTTAATTGATGTAGGAAATTTGTAAATTCATCAATTTTGAATATGTCCAATATTTTTATTTTATGTATCATTGTTTTATGATAAGAAACCAATGGCGAATCTAGGAATGATTTTCATCAAGAGCAAAATAAAAAATAGAACACAAACTTATATGCTAATAGAAAGGTGTTCTTCTTATAAATCTTTGAACAATTATTTTAATTTTGAAAAACTTAGGCTGCCCCTTCCTTGTTGGCTGTAAAGTCACCAGAAACTAGTTATATCAGGAAGATATTTCTGGTGACATTAATTTTAATAACAAGTTAGTGTTCATCAAAATATACTTAAAACTCCATATTTAGATGACAATAATTGAAATAATTTTTTTTATGTTTTAAGAAATAAGTTTTCGTTCCATCATGAAAAACTGATTGATGTTTAGAAACATTAGTGTTCATCAAAATATAGTTAAAACACCATATTTTTAGAATAAAAACTACTCGGTAAAGTATTCTATCGGTATTTTTTCCAAAAATAGTCAAGGGAAATTTTTGTTATTTGTTTTTGACAAGTGATTTTATTTCATTTTAGTCCCCGGAAAAGGTAAAAGTAATTATTAGTGTGGAATGGGCCCAATTAGGTGATTCTAACAGGCCCATTTACGAATATAGCCCATAAGGAATTAGAGAGAATTACCAATTACGGTCTTTCCTTGTTCCTTGGAAGAAACACCAAAAGAGCAGCTGCAGCTGCCAGCGGGAGAATGACGAAAGCTCCATCTCTCGCGTTTCTCTGCATCCAATCCCTCAAACTTCAGCTTCTCCAAGGTAATATTCGTTTTTGAACAAAGGTCACGTTTTCTTGCGCATTGATTTTGAGTTAGTGTATTCTCTCTCAGGCGATAATCCAATTCCTGATGTATACGAGCTTCCATCTGAGTTGCTTGATGGCGTTATCGCTCACTTGCCCGCACTAGCGTTGCAGAATTTCCAGACTCACATGTGAGTGAGTGACTAGTTTACGAGATTTCTCTTTAATTGAATCTTTAGTTCTGATTCTGAAGATTTAGGGTTTTGAATTGGTATTAGGCCGTGGGATGATTACGACTCTGGTGATGATCGCTTGACTAGTGGGAGAAAACGCCCAAGGTTCCGTTTTTTTTTTTTTAAATTTATTTATTTATTATTATTCCAAGTTTCCAACTGAGAAGAGAAATGATTTAAAGAAGCTGCAGAAATGATCTTCTTGGTAGCTCCTGGAAGTTGCTGTTTAAGCTGCGCTGGCCTGACCTCCTTAACCATGTGCAACCACCAGCTGACTGGCAACACCTTTACTGGGAAAAGCATCTGCAAAAGTATGACTTGGACTCTTTTTCTTTTTCTTTTGTTTTTCCTTTATCCTTTTTTGAGTTTTGCGTTAATCCCAGTAACAGTTGTGTTGATGAAGCAGCTGAGGTAGCTATGCGTCCGACTTTTAGTGGTCGGATTAGTCCCATTCATGTATCAGGTAAGTGTTCTCGTCTTCAGCTTGATTCTTCAGTTGCGTAAGAATCATTATTCAGTTAGTTTTTTTTTTTTTTTTTCTGTTGCAGATAAGATTTTGAGGTACATTTGCCATGAAGATCACACGAATTATCAAAAATGTGTCTGCACGGAGCTCTCTTTTCATTTCCGGACATTTGGACCATACCTTAGGTTAAGTAACTATTCATGTTCCTCTGATGATTACGGGCAAGCTGCACCACTTTCAGCTTGTTTGAGTTTCCATATCGCTCATGGGTCTTTGTGTTTGTTTCTTACCTTTCGCAGGTGCCTGAGGCTTCCGAATGTGCTCTGCGTTACAGAAACTTGTGTAAGTGACTAATATATGTTTTGATTGTAAACTTGATTGTTATTAGAGTCATCTTTGCATTCTTTTAGCCTCAGTATCACTGGCCCAGTCGATATCTTATATTGCTTTCCATGTTTACTTTTCTCTTGGAGTTTCAGATTTGTATCTTTGTAGATGAACTCAACCTTTTAAACCAAGGACAGGAATAATGTTTAGGCTTTGTGACTGTAGGAGCTATTGAGGACAAGTAAATTGCAAACTTTGGTTTTACGTTGGATCAGATCCGAGAAACATGTAAGGCTGTTTCACTTCTTAGTCTCGTATGTTTAGTTAGTTGGGCTGGGATCATATTGCTGATGATCTATGATACGACAGGTTGAGCCCTTGTGCAAGCTCTTGATCCAGAGCCGAGAAACAATAACTTCGCTTGAATTCATTCACTGTAAGCTTTCTTCGAGTTTCATCAGTGCAATCTGCGCGTCTCTTCATGAAAAAGACAGTCACACAAACGGGATTCAACGTTTCTGTATAAAGACATCTAGCGTTGACATAGATCCACTTGCTGCGCCTTCCGCTTTCACTTCATTCCTGAAATCGGTGAGGTATACATATGAACTTATGCCAAAGCGTGTTTTCGTGAAGTGTTTGCTCATTTGGCTGTCAAAGTCTCTTTTCTTGATTAACTTTTTCGTTTCTTTATGCACCTTTTTTCTTTCTTCTGTTTTCTTAGTGAGCATCTTTTTTTCTTTCAGGTCCTTACGTTCCTTACATTTTTGCGACAGCCACCTCGATAGGCATCTCGCAAGGATTATTTTCTCCACACTACTTGATTCTTCCTCAGATCTTTCGTCCCTTGACCTCTCTGAAAACAACGTGCGTACCATCGTGGTTCTTCTTGTTCATACTGATACATGTTTGCTTTTCATGGCTGACCAATATACAATATATAGATTTCAGGATGGCTTTCTTCTTTCAGCTGGAGATCTGTTATTGGTTCTCTGTCATCTGGAAAGTCTTTACAATCGCTGTGCAAACTCAACTTAAGGTTTTTTTTAGTAAAGCGACAATTGACACAGTTTTCAGCCTTGAAACCTTGTGAAACTGTTGGAAATGTGTTTCTAGGGGAAATGAACTCAACAAATACGATGCAGAGAATCTTGCACATGCTCTTCTTCATATGCCCGGCTTGGAATCTCTTGACCTGAGCGGGAATCCCATTGAAGACGGTGGGATCAGGTTCGTCCTATAAGTTCCTGCATTTGTAATCTTGGAGAAAATCAACATAGTTACATTTCTCTTGCGTGCTTTTCGTGAGCTACAGAAGCTTGATATCTTACTTCAAAAAGAATCCGGATTCTCCTTTAGCCGATTTGAACTTGGAGAATTGTGAGCTCTCATGTTGTGGAGTTATCGAGTTTCTTGATACCCTCTCAACGCTTGAGAAACCTTTAAAGTTCCTATCTGTTGCGGATAATGCCCTCGGAAGGTATTCATATAAAAACAAATTCTATATCACCTTATAGCGATATATAGTGTATTTTTTTTTAATGTATCGTTCTTGTTCTTCAGCGAGGTTGCAGAGGCTATAATAAACTCATTGACAGTTTCCATCGAGTCTTTCAACATTTCGAGTATAGGACTAGGTCCTGTTGGGTTTCTTGAACTAGGCAGCAAACTTGTAAAAGGGTTGAAGAAGCTGCTAAGTATCAATATAAGGTTCAAAGCAAAATCCTTCTCTTCTGTCGTCTGTGTACATTGCATTGCTTCGCCTTCAGTTTCCTCATGTTCTTTATATGGTTTTCCGCTAAAGCAAAAACCGTGGAGGACTAGAGACCGCTAGATTTCTGTCAAAGCTCATACCCTTGGCACCAAAACTCGTCTCAGTCGACGCATCCTACAATTTAATGCCACCCGAATCCTTGCTCATAATATGCGATTCCATGAGAAGTGCAAAAGGTAATATAACTTTCTGGAATCGGTCTTGATATGCAGTTCCTCAGCTTGATTCTTGAGCCACTTTGCTGATTTTTGTGTAACTATATGTATGATCCTATTGTTTCAGGTGATCTGAAACATCTTGACATGACTGGGAATAGCTGCATCAGCGACGAAGCTGACTATTCTTCCCTTCTTGGTGAGTTTCAATACAAGGAAGAGCCTATCTTCGTTTTACCATCATCCTCGCCTTCACACGTCCCTTACGATGACGAGCCGTAGATAGATCTTCTATACCGGTCAATTTTTCTGTTTAGCCTTTGGTCTGGTTCTCTGATGAATTCATTGGTTTGTTATGGAGTTGGTTCTGTGTGAATTATAAATGTGGCTTTGTTTGGTTCCATTTTTGATAAAATTTGGTTACTAATGTGTCATTAGACAGTTGAAACCAGCTTTTTGCTTATAACCATTTTAGATATCCAAGACTCTACCGGAAATATTGCGACAAGCATAACAACTACGATTTGACAATTTGAAGAAATATAAGTTTATTATCCATGTGGCCGGATTTGAATATGGGTTCAGCTTTTCCTGGTTAAATCATGCAAGTTCGATTCATGTAATGGCTATAGATTCACATCTTTCTCTTGATTTACTTCTTGTCAGACTTTGCTGTGCAACACCACTGATTAGCGCTCTTCTCTTTATACTAGTTGTGAGCATTGAGCGCTCTTCTCCTTTATACTAGATGTGAGCATGAATTAGGCCAATCACATAGTTGACATTGTTTGACAATCAAGTGAAGAGAAAATAAAGAAGAGAGCCAGAGTCAGAAACAGAGGACTCTTTAAATCTGTAATAATTTGAACGACATTGTTTAAAATAAAAACCAGGTAGCTGATAATAAGTTGGTAATAAAGTTTATGTATTCTCAACATTGAATACATATATTCTGGCTGTAAAGTAATAATTAAACATCAGAGAAAGACATTGAATTGGTCCATTAAGTAGGAGGTGTTTAGGACCCATTCTTTACCGTGGAGTGATCTCTGTCATTGTGCGTTGGTTGGCTGAAGCAGAAGACGTAGAACATTCTCCATAGGTCTTGGAAGAAGAAGTTGGAATATTTCCACTGCTCTGACCTTCAAACATGAAAAACCCAGGGGGGTTAGGTCTCGGAACCTCGAGCGTCTCGTTTTCGAGCAAGTAAACCACCGTAGACATGGACGGTCTGTCTTCTGAAACTTGTTGTACGCACAAGAGACCAATTTCCATGCTTCTTAGGACTTGAGGAGAGGGTAATGACTCTCGTATGATGACCTCATCTACACTCTCTTGCCAATTTCCATCCTTCCAATTTGTCCACACCTGTTCAATAATAATAATTAATCCAGCGTTTTGTTTCGATTATGATCTCGTATAAACTAAGAGAAATAAATCACTATAATTAAACGCTTACAAAGCTAGGCAGATTAGTGTCGGGGTGCGAGTAGGAGAACATGGTGTTCTTCTTGCCACTTAGGATCTCAAGCAGCATAACCCCGAAACTGAATGTATCAGATTGGGGAGAGTATATCCCACTATTGTAATATTCCGGGCTCATGTACCCTCTGCATATATGAAAAAGGTCTTTTGTAGCTTTCAAAAGAAACAAAACCACTCTGAGAATATACAAACACTTGTGATATTGCTTACCGAGTCCCAGCCGGGTGCGTAGTCACTGCATCGTGATCGTTCCTTTCGAAGATTCGGGCCAACCCGAAATCAGAAATCTTGGGAACGAAGTCCCTGTTAAGCAAGATGTTTTCCGGCTTCAGGTCCCTGTGGATAGTCCTAAACCGCGAGCCTTCGTGTAGATATGCTAGTCCTCTAGCAATACCCTTGATAATTTCGTATCTTGTCTGCCAAGTAAGCTCACCGGAGCTTTGGACACCTACAAAATCAAAATATATCAATATGTATAAAAAAAGGTACACGTATAATTATAGCTTGAGAATTCCCGTTAATATGTATACTAAAACACAGACCAAAGAGATGAGTTTCGAGGCTCCCATTTTCCAAGTACTCGTAGACTAACACCATATCTTCCTCCTCAGCGGTCCAACCAACCAGGCGGACAAGGTTTATATGTTGAAGGTTTGTAATCAACTCAATTTCGGTCCTGAACTCGTGGATCCCTTGACGTGACATTTTTGACAACTTCTTAGCGGCGATCTCTTGCCCGTCAAGTAACCGACCCTACCACCAAATTTCAACACCATCTAAAGTGAAAAGTATCAGGAATAATCTCTCTTTTTTTTTTGTAACTGTCTCGGAATTTCTTACCTTGTAAACTTTTCCGAAGCCCCCATGTCCAATTTCGTTAGAGAAGTTTTCTGTCGCTTGCAGAATCACACCGAATGGCATCGGAGGAGTCAGTCCTGCGGTGGTAGAAATCAATTCGGTTCGAGTGTCGTCCCTTCGCATTTGTCTCCTTTTTCTTTTACAGTAGAAATAAACTGCCACAGCTAGTAAAAGTAATACTGCTATACCAACCGGCAACCCAATTACTAGTAGCTTATTGGTTTCCTTGTTTCCCCCTAGCAAAAGAAATTGAACAAAAAAGGAAGTGAAAAAACACCCACAAACAATTATCAGAATTTAGTTATTGAAATCAACGAGATAGAACCTAACCTTTGACTTTTATGTGAAGATCTAGACCTTTATCAGAATACCGACGAACATCGCTGAGATTTTCATGCCAAATAATACAACATGGGCTGTTATTAAACTGTAGAATATTTGTAACAGAGAACGCAGTGCACGCACAATCTTCTGTGCATTTCTTCCGGCACCCTTTTTCGTCTTTGATATATCTGTACGGAGTTCTCGAAGCCTGTGGTAAACTCATGTTCACAAGAGGAGAAAAATCATTGCCACCGCAGTTGAGAGGCGCCTTCCTCATGCACCGAACATGTGTCATATTGTTGGGATCCCGCTCAAACCCTTCGATACAGCTACACTTCGATGACAGGTTCATGTCACAGTAACTGTTAACGCCACAGTAATTATAGACATCGCATAACTCTGTAGTTGAAGACCATGATATTTCCCACTCTTTCATGGCCTCGTTCCACCTGAGCTGAATTAGGTTTCCATATGGGTTTATATGTAGTATTGAGGGAGAAGAGACGTCGTTTGTCCCCACGTACAAGAAACTGGTGTCGCCTAGGCTGTTCGCTGTTACATTAAAGATCCGAGGTAGTCTTATGAATTTCTCCCCGTCCCACGGGCCGCTCCGGAATATTACTCCACCATCCAGCTTGATGTCAAGTCCAGGTAAACCTTGAGTTTCGCTGGTCAAGGCGACGTCTCCGGTGGACGGATCATCAACGTCTTTCCAGGCTGTGAGTACTCTGTTTAGGTGTGCGGTTTTTAGATTGGAGGAAGTCACTCCGAGTATCATCCCCGGGATTAAAGTAGCGGTTGGGTAATCGAAACTCTGCCATAGGTAATCGTAGGAATCATTGAATTGCGAGTATCTCACCACAAAATTTCCGGTATCCAGGAGCTCTGCCACCAACTCCGGAGACCCTCCTTTTTCTCCACTTGCTATTATCTGTGGTGACCAGACGACATTGTTATTACCCGAACGGATGGCGAGTTCACCACCAGAGATCTGTAGGGTTCCGTTAAGATCGTAAAGAGGCTTATCTCTGTTGGCAACCCACACGTAGTTTCTTCTTCTCTCTGGGTCATTCTTGTACCAAATCCCGACATACCAACGGTTCTGTCCACTTTTTGAAGGGTTGAAAAACCCAAGCTCGAAGGTATCTCCCCGAGAAACAAGCGTTGTGTTCCTTGAAGGTGACAGTGCTAGTGAATCCGATAGCATGACACTGATTGGGGTCGAAAGCGGAAGTACACCAAGAATCACTAAAACCGTTAATCTAAACTCCATTTGTCCAAAACAAAAAAAAGCTTTTTTCTTTTCCGGTATCCAACCTCACTTCTTTTGACAAACTCTTGTTGGACATGGGCTTGGTACTATACTTAAAGCTCTTCTTAAATTAACATCTACCCATTTCACCAATTGAATATCGCGAGGCTACAGAAGAAGAAAAGTGATAGTTTCGTTGAGGCAACTGCCGTAAATAAACTTAAACGTGTTGACTTTTTCAAGCAAACAAAAGTACAACCAAAAGTTCTAGCTACAAACAAAAGCATCATAAATTTTGCTCAACTACATCGAAAAGAAGAGAAACCATTTGTAGTACTTAGATCAGAAAACATTATTGATTTCTCTTTCAATACATTTGAATTTCATGACATCTCGTTTGTATAGTCTTTGTGTTTTCATTCCCTCTCCTTAGTTCAATACATTTTAAGTGGCCGAAAGATCATACTTTTCACGGCACCTAGAAGATTGTTAATTATGAGTTTTGGTGTAAGAGTCTTTGGTTAACAAAAAAAAAAAAAAAAGTTAATTAAGATGTAAACATGACCAAGGTTTCCCTTCTGTGCCCTCTGGAGGTTTCAGCAAAGGCTTTGCCAAACAAAATCCAAAGCGCCTTTGGCTCTATCTACATCATCATTTCATGTTTATAATTAATCCAACGTCTTGTACTAGTATATGTTACGAGGTGGGTGGTCAATATAAATTAATTTGAGAACAAACAACTGATCATTAGATCATTATTATGATTTATGGCATATCTTATTTATTATAGGGTGTTTAAAATTCCAGTGACTAGAAATTGACAATAATATCATTTTGGATTGATTCCAGTTTGGTTAGGTTGGTGAGAGACATGAAAATTGGTTAGCCGGATTGAACCGGGGGGGGGAATAATACTAGTAGGAATAGTGGGATGGGAGTGTAATAAGTAGAAAGAAGAAGGGTAAGTTGGGAAAGGAGTAGCGAAGTAGAGAGATGGTCATCTTGAAATGATTTTGGTGAAAGGAAGTCTCAACGAGTCGCCCTTTACTCTAGTTGCTCGGCTAAATCCCTTGGCTTTGGATCGAATTCGGTTAGGAGAAATCAGGGGGTCAGATCTGGGAGATCGGGAGGATGGAGGAAGCGCTGGAAATGGCGCGAGCCAAGGACACGAAGGAGCGCATGGCGGCGGTGGAGCGGCTGCACCAACTTCTGGAAGCTTCTAGAAAGAGCCTGAGTCCGGCGGAGGTGACGTCACTGGTTGATTCATGTCTGGATCTCCTCAAGGACAGCAATTTCAGAGTCTCTCAGGGCGCGCTTCAGGCGCTTGCTTCCGCGGCCGTGCTGGCCGGTGAGCATCTCAAGCTTCACTTGAACGCCCTCGTCCCCGCCGTCGTGGAGCGCCTTGGCGACAGCAAACAACCGGTGAGGGATGCTGCGAGGCGTCTCTTGACAACTCTCATGGAGGTGAAAATGAAAATGAGGAATTCTTTTCTTTTATTAAATTAAATTAAATTAAATTAAAATTAATTTAGTAGTATTTGAGTCAAAGAGAGTGTGTTTTGGTTGTAAGGTTTCATCTCCGACGATTATAGTGGAAAGAGCAGGATCGTATGCGTGGATGCATAAGAGTTGGAGAGTGCGTGAGGAGTTTGCGCGTACTGTCACATCCGCCATTGGTCTTTTTGCATCCACCGAACTCCCTCTTCAGCGTGTTATTCTTGCTCCGGTAACACTAGCCTCTCTCTCTCTCTCTCTCTCTCTCTCATTACATTACTTGTCTACGTTTCCTGTGTTCCATCTTGATACATGCTTCTTCTCCAGATACTTCACATGTTAAATGACCCGAATCAAGCAGTTAGGGAGGCTGCAATTCTTTGCATTGAGGAGATGTACATGCAGGGTGGGTCTCAATTTCGGGAAGAGCTTCAGCGCCACCATCTTCCATCATATATGGTCAAGGATATTAATGCTAGACTGGAACGTATTGAGCCACAACACCGTTCTTCAGATACCCGTAGTGGCCACCATGTTGTTAATGAGGTCAAGCCATCAAGTGTCAATCCCAAGAAAAGCAGCCCCAGGGCGAAGACTTCCACCAGAGAGAACTCTTTATTTGGAGGTTCAGATTCCCCCCCCCCCCCCATTTTTTANTCTTGTGTTTTCTCCGCTGATTTGAATTTGTATCTTTGCATTTCAGGAGATGCGGACATCACTGAAAAACCCATCGAGCCAATCAAAGTGTACTCAGAGAAGGAGCTGATACGAGAATTTGAGAAAGTTGCTTCAACACTTGTCCCGGAGAAAGACTGGTCTATGCGTATTTCTGCTATGCGCAGGGTTGAAGGACTTGTTGCCGGAGGTACCTACTTAATCAACTTTTTTTGTCCCTCTCTTTTGCTTATGACATTTGATTATTTTCAGCTAGTCAGTGGAGGAATTATCTAGTGTCACTTCTCATCAAATCTTTCTCTGTTGAAGGTGCCACTGATTACTCTTGTTTTCGAGGTCTCCTGAAGCAACTTGTTGGTCCCTTAAGTACACAGTTATCTGACCGGAGGTCTACCATTGTTAAGCAGGTTCGCTATACTGTCGATTTGATAATTGTTATTATTAAATTTTAGAGTGCACTGCATTGTGATGCTTCTTTGCTCAGCAATGGAGACAAATTAATGAGTTGGCATTAGTTTATGGGAATTCATAATTTTTTTCCGTGGCTCGTGCCAACGCTCTCCATCTTTGTATAATGTGTATTCATTTTAGCCAAAATAAACACTTCCTGTTAAGTTCCAGTAGGGGTGAACGGTATATTAGATTAATGCAGCCTTATTTTATATAGTTTTGTATTTCTATATTTGCCTTTCCTTCATATGCTGTTTCTCGTGTACATAGGCTTGCCATCTCTTGTGTCTCCTATCAAAAGAGCTACTGGGTGATTTTGAAGCATGCGCCGAAATTTTTATTCCAGTAAGCTTAAACCCCTGTCATCTGCTGTTATGACATTCAATGCATAAACATTCTTGTTAATATTATTATATGGTAATCAGGTGCTTTTCAAGCTGGTTGTGATCACTGTGCTTGTGATTGCAGAATCTGCTGATAACTGCATAAAAACGGTAAATTATTATTAGCTTTTCTGATTTTTGCTTATAGAAGATTGCCTGCTCGTCTAAGTTTTGCGCTTACACAGATGCTTTCTTGCTATTCCAGATGCTGCGTAACTGCAAAGCTGCCCGCGTACTTCCTCGCATAGCTGAATCAGCAAAACATGACCGTAATGCAATTTTGCGAGCAAGGTATACTACCGCCTTCGTATCGATCATAAGATTTTTGATTTTATGGAAGTTAATCCCACTTTTTTATACAGGTGTTGTGAATATGCACTGTTAACACTCGAACATTGGCCTGATGCTCCAGAAATTCAGCGGTCAGTTGATTTATACGAAGATCTGATTAGATGCTGTGTTGCAGATGCTATGAGTGAGGTAAGTTCCATGTTTCATCTCAGTGGGAAGATAGTCATTAGGGTTCATTGCAACTTCTAATGGTATCAAATGATTTGAATTTCTCCCATGTATCATTGGAATTTGTTAATATATTGAATAACAGGTACGGGCAACTGCTAGAATGTGCTACAGAATGTTTGCAAAAACTTGGCCGGATCGTTCTCGTCGTTTATTTTCCTCCTTTGACCCTGTCATTCAAAGGGTAAGGCTTTTCAACTCTTTATATTCTGCTTATTGGCATTGATGAGGTTAAATAACTCGTTCCATATGTTCTCAGCTAATAAATGAAGAAGAAGGTGGTATTCACAGGAGACACGCCTCACCATCTGTCCGTGAGAGACATTCCCAGCCTTCATTTTCTCAGACGTCTGCTCCATCTAATTTACCTGGCTATGGAACATCAGCCATAGTCGCTATGGATAGAAGTTCAAATTTATCCTCAGGAGGATCTCTTTCTTCTGGGCTACTCCTATCCCAGTCAAAGGATGTCAATAAAGGTTCTGAACGTAGTCTGGAAAGTGTGCTACAATCAAGCAAGCAGAAGGTCAGTGCAATTGAAAGTATGCTCCGAGGACTGCATGTATCCGATAGACAGAATCCTGCAGCCCTTCGTTCGAGTAGTTTGGATCTAGGTATTGAGCTTCTTTCCTTGTGAGAGTATATTTTGTTTTCGAAACGTTCTCTGACATGAGCTAAAGACATCCTTGCGCAGCTAAATTGTCTTTTTTTTCCCCTAGTGCAGGAGTTGACCCTCCATCGTCTCGTGATCCTCCATTCCATGCTTCTGTTCCAGCATCCAATACTCACGCAAATAGCACAACTGCTGAATCCATGCCTAGTATTAACAGAGGCAGTAATCGCAGTAGTGGCCTTGGTTTGTCAGATATCATCACCCAAATACAAGCTTCAAAGGACTCAGGAAGACAATCATACCGTGGCAATCTGTTGTCCGAGTCTCATCCTAGCTTTTCATCCTTGACAGCGAAAAGGGTCTCAGAGAGAAATGAGCGAAGTTCTTTTGAGGACAACAACGATGCCAGGGAGGCGAGGCGGTTTATGCTGGGTCATTTAGACAGACAGCAGATGGATAGCGCTTATAGAGATTTGACCTTCAGGGATTCAAACGCTAGCCATGTTCCCAATTTCCAGAGGCCACTTTTGAGAAAGAATGTTGGGGGAAGAATGTCGGCAGGCAGGAGAAGGAGTTTCGATGATAGCCAACTGCAAGTTGGTGACATGTCAAATTACGTTGATGGTCCAGCGTCTCTGAACGAGGCCCTTAACGATGGACTGAATTCGAGTTCTGATTGGTGTGCCAGAGTTGCAGCTTTTAATTTTCTCCAAACTTTGCTGCAACAAGGCCCAAAAGGTGCTCAAGAAGTAATCCAAAATTTTGAGAAAGTAATGAAACTATTTCTCCGGCACTTGGATGATCCTCACCACAAGGTTGCACAAGCAGCACTGTCGACACTCGCGGATCTTATACCATCTTGCCGAAGACCTTTTGAGAGCTACATGGAAAGAGTCTTACCCCATGTGTTTTCACGGCTGATCGATCCTAAAGAGGTAGTTAGACAACCTTGCTCGTCAACCTTGGAAATTGTTAGCAAAACCTACAGTGTCGATTCCCTTTTACCTGCATTGCTTCGTTCACTGGATGAGCAGAGATCACCAAAGGCTAAATTAGCTGTGATCGAATTTGCCATCAACTCCTTCAACAGGTACGCTGGTAACCCTGAAATTTCGGGTAATAGTGGCATCCTAAAGTTGTGGCTAGCAAAGTTGACACCATTAACCCGCGACAAAAATACCAAGTTAAAAGAAGCTTCTATTAATTGTATAATATCTGTTTACAATCACTATGATTCTGCGGGACTTCTAAATTACATTCTTAGTTTGTCGGTTGAGGAGCAAAACTCCTTGAGAAGATCCCTCAAACAATATACTCCCCGCATCGAGGTCGACCTATTAAATTATATGCAGAGTAAGAAGGAGAAACAGAGAATAAAGTCTTATGACCCGTCTGATGCCATGGGGACATCATCTGAAGAAGGATATGCGGGTGCTTCCAAGAAGAATATATTCCTTGGTAGGTATTCTGGGGGTTCTGTTGACAGTGATAGTGGTAGGAAGTGGAGTTCTTCCCAGGAGCCGACGACGGTCAGTGGGGCTGCTGGTCAAAGTGTTTCCACTGGAACTCAGGAAAAGATGTATCACAACTTCAGAAGTGGGATAAGTTCTGCTAGTGATGTGTTGAACCAAAAGGACTCTGATTACACGTTTACTTCAGCTGGTCAGAATTTGATATCAAGAACTAGCCCTAATGGAAGCTCAGACAACGTTGAAAACTTGGATGGCTTATCTCCACCACATTTGGAGAAAAATGGTCTGAATATATCAAACGCTGATTCCTTGGAAGAAAGACATGAAACTGAGGCCTCCCGCGAATTAGATTTGAGTCACTACATGCTCTCATCGATTAAGGTTAACCCAATACCGGAATCTGGACCTAGCATTCCTCAGATTCTACATATGGTAAGTAACAATTGTCACATCGGCTAAAAGTCTTTTGTCATTTTCTCTCTTGTACTTTAAAGCATCTATGATGGTTATGCTTTTACAGATTAATGGGAGTGATGGAAGCCCTTCTTCGAGCAAGATATCTGGACTCCAGCAATTAATCGAAGCCTCTGTAGCTAATGAGGAATCAGTTTGGACCAAGGTATACCTAATGGATCTTAGTTCCCAAAGTCGGAGGAATTGGTCCCGATATATATAGCTTATAGATTATAGTTCTCTTATTTTTCTTTTAAAAATAAGAGTAGTTATTGGATATGTCTTAATTTACTCCATTGAAATTACAAGGCTAAACAAGAAAAATGGGTGTTGGTAAACTTAGTTGGTGGGTTGCTGTTTTATATTGGTTTTAACATAGGACTAGAAACTTAACAAGCTAAACCATGGAATTTTTTGCCATGTGGTAGCAGCTGTATTTTTTTTTTTTCTGTAGGTGATTCTTATTCATTTTGTTGTTCTAAATCAGAGGTCGTCTACTGTTCTTAATGACTTTACCATATACATTGGCTTGTCAATCCTGATATCTCCCTTTTTTTTTATCCTCAGTACTTCAATCAAATATTGACAGTTGTTCTTGAAGTGCTCGATGACGAGGATCTTTCAGTCAGAGAAGTTGCTCTTTCGCTGATTTCTGAAATGCTAAAGAGCCAGGTTTGTTACTTACTGAACCTCATTAATCAATCGTCTCTAACACGTTAATGGTGTTGTATTTCCAGCTCTGTAAAATTACGAATACCGTTTCTTACTTGTATATATCTCACTTGATGAAAATTTCAGAAAGATGGCTTGGAAGATTCGGTTGAGATAGTGATTGAGAAGCTGCTTCATGTCTCGAAGGACTCTGTTCCAAAAGTAATAGATTACATGCACATACCTTATTATTATGCATTCCACCCCAATAGTATATTTTTAATGGCTCCTGATCTACTCGTATTTGATAATATCCTCTCAGGTTTCCAGTGAAGCTGAGCAATGCTTGACCACAGTTTTGTCCCAATACGATCCTTTCAGATGCTTAAGTGTATGTAGTTAGAGTTACCCTCTTCTCATGGGCTCGTCATTTTGTTTCGTGGCTTCATTTGATTCCTAGTTGACTTAATCTAAGTGATGTCTTTGTGTCAGGTTATTGTCCCACTATTGGTAACAGAAGATGAGAAAACTCTCGTCGCTTGCATCAATTGTTTAACTAAGGTAAAATTTCTTCACTGAACGGTACATTCATGGTTTTGTTCCGAGAAAGGTGTATATATAGTAATATAGATACATACTGTCATCGGTTCTCACTGAAATAGACACATTGCTTCTTGTGTACAGCTTGTGGGTAGGCTCTCGCAGGAGGAATTAATGGATCAATTGTCTTCTTTTTTGCCTGCGGTTTTTGAAGCATTTGGGAACCAAAGCGCAGATGTCCGAAAGGTAAAACAACTCGGGGAATAAAAAAGCTTCAGGAACTGGACTTTTCTATCAAATAACTTACTTTCGTTTTTGCTGGAACCACTTCGAGATACAAAGGTTGATATGTCTCTCTGAGCTCTTTTGGGATTTGTGTTTGTTGCAGACAGTGGTGTTCTGTCTGGTAGACATATATATAATGCTCGGGAAAGCATTCTTGCCGCATTTGGAAGGTTTAAACAGCACACAGGTTCGCTTAGTGACTATCTACGCAAACAGGATCTCACAGGCTAGAACCGGTGCCCCTATCGACACAAACACCTAACGAGTCACTTGTGCTCTCGTTTCATTGGTTTTCTCCTTATGTCTTAGGGGTTAATATTCATTATTGTTGATTTTGTATATGTGGTTTGTGTATGTCATGTGATAAAATTTTTGGTGTAATTTTGCAAGTTGGGGTTTTTCTTCTATTCATTTTGTTACAGTGTGATGTGTATTTTGCTTTGTTTTTGGGCGGGAATGTGTTATTGCTTGTGTCGTAGGATCAACACATAAAATTGCTTCCTCTAAATTCCCTTTTAAATACTTGGCTTCTGATAATTATTACTTATGAGTTATGAGTGAGCATAATCTTTTTCTTCTTGTTGTTATTACCGTTGGACAGACGATTGTGAATATGTTTATGGAACTAATGGTAGATTTATTATAATCTGACAAGAATTCAATCGATTCTTTTGTTTTAAATGAAATATCTTTGAACAAACTCCAAATAGGCAAATACCGATAGGTGTCCCTATGAACGATTCGGTTTGGTTTTACGCGGCTTTTACCGCATTGAACAGCTCTGCATAACACAATCAAATATTCAAATTGAAAACAACATATGACACCACAGTCGAAAAGCAAACATGATTAGTAATTACTAATTAGTACTATAGCGAACAAAAGTTTTTATTGGTTTCTTTCTGGGCTTAATCTAAAGTTAGTTTTTTTCTTTACGTACTTTTTTTTTTTTACGTCAACTTACTTTCAAATTTAGTTATGTCTCATATATTATAATAAGATATGAATTTATTTTTATTGCATTGGTTGAGAGGTCGTTTCGTGGAGGACATAGCACGATGAGACAGCGGGCACCTTGTCTTCCCAGGGATATTCTTCTTTTTCAATCATCGACTTCCCATATTATTTCCTTATTTGCATACACATTCATCTCTTCTTCTTTTTTTTTTTTCACATACATTTGTTACTTGTTTCACATGATGTGTCCTTCGTGTCCGTGATATATATTTGAAATTTTATGTACATTTGTTATTTTCTGCTTATTTAATTTAGTTATAATACTTGTTATATCTACTATTATTCGTATAATACATAAAAGAAATAACATAAAAGAAGGTGTGTGGGGCATAGGATTCCCCAACCACCGCCGAAATACTTTGCAGTTTTCCTAAATAAGAAAAATGTAAAGTCAGATCCACAATTTAACAATTATAAGAATAATAATACATGGGTCCACCTTATCTTATACGATTACTATATGGGTGATTTTAATTAGTATTTGATTTGGAGACTTGCCACTTATTAGTACTACTAGATATTAATCCGCACCTTGCGCAAAATGTGATATTTATATAAATATTTTATTATATATATTTTGAAATCATATAAAATAATAAATTTAGTTTTGAAAATTATATTATCTATATAAATGATTATAAATTTTTTTTTTATAAATTTTCTTGAATTATTTTATAGACAAAATGATTTAGTGATATTAATCAATTATTTCTATAGTAGCATAAATTTTATCATCTTATATAAATGATTTACTATAATAATTATTCCAAAAATAAGTAATAATTATAATAAATTAAATAATAAGATTAATATTTTTAAAAAATTTGATTTTTAAATCGATTAATACTTTTTTAATAATTACACTACCAATAAAAAAAATATTTTCTTTAAAAAATACAATTTTCATTTTATTTTTATATAAAATTAGAAAACTTCAAATAATAGACTAAACCATAGAAAGTTATTCAAATAAATTTTTTGAAAGTTATTGTTTATTACTATAATTTTATTACTGATTGGTATAAATAAAAATCAAATATTGATATTGGTTCATTTTAGGAAACAACAAATAAATTTTTGAATTATTTTTGCATATAATAAAATTTCTAATAAATGTAGTTATATGTAATAAATATATCTGATAATTATGGTAAGTTAATATAAACTAATAATTTCTATTAATATACTGAAATTACCTTCAGATTTCTTTTTTAAGATAAATAATATATATATTATTATTATATCATAATTTACTTAATATAATATGCATAAACTAAATATATTTATAATTTTATGTTAAATCTATTATATTTTATATGTGAACAATAAAACTTTAAAATATATACTTCCTCTGTATTCGTTTAAGTGTCGTTTTATCTAACTTTACGTTTATTAAGAAAATTATCAAATGACTCTATTAACCTCATACAAAACAACAATTTACTATTCTATTTATGTTATTTTTCTAAAAAGCCATTTAATACATTCTTCTCCTATCTTCTCTTACTTTTTTACCCGACAAAAAAAAAGAATTTTAACTTCAAAATTAAAATTCTGCAGATGCTCCCAGATGCATGTTATCACCTCTTCATCTCTTCTCTGGTATCTCCTTCCATCTTCCTGTTAATTCACTAGGTTGATTTCTCAGATTTAATTTTTTTGAGCTTTGATTTAGAATCTTAGTATTTTACCAAGTGTCTAATTGATTCTTCTCTATTTATGTATGGTTCAGTTTCAGGAGTAAGATATCTTATTCTTCTTCCTCCATCGATATTGCTTCTCCTCCGCCGCCGAATAAATGATTTATATTTTTTATTTATTCTAAATATTTGTGTTTGATTAATTGAGGATAATTTAGGCAATTCTTGACATAAATAACATTGATTTCTTAAAACGACAAGTATTTTCTAACAAAAAATTATGTCTAGAATGACACTTAAACGAATACAGAGCGAGTATAATATAAAATTATATGAGTATAATATAATAAAATGATATAATTTTTTATTTTAATTAATAAATATAATTTAAAGTGAATAAAAATATATTTTTGTATATAAAATTATTAAATAAATGTGAAATATCTATATTTAATAGAAAATAGAATTTATTATATTATTTAGATAAATAAATAAAATTATATATAATAAGTAATGTATGAATTAATAAATAAAATGTATTTTATTTAGAGTCTATAAAATATATCATAATTTGAATTATATAATAGTGATTATGAATAAAATATTCTATATGATAAAAGATACAATGACATTATATGTAATTTATTTAGTAAAGTGACTTTTTTTATTTGAGACTCAATAATTTCTCTAATGATGACACATCATCATGGCACTAAAATAATAAATATATGATAGTAAAATTATTTTTATTTTAGAATCCTTAAATAATATATAAGGAATTGCATAAATCTAATCTATTAACTGAGCTTTCAGTTACGGAATTGAAACCTATAAAATCTAATCTATTAATTGAGATGACGGCTACGGACATAGCAGCCTATTAAAGTAGTATTATTAGTGCGTGATTACCTGAAAACATTGCCTTATGCATATGATTAATTAGGATCATCGTTTCCTTAAACCCAACATCCTAATCTATTAGTACTACTATTACTCCATCCCCTTTTTTATTTGTTTTTTTTTTCACAGAAATTAAGAAGAAATTAAAACATCTATTTTTTTTTTGGTCTTCCAAACTTGACGAAGCTATAGTGATGAAACGTAATCAGCATGTAGCTGGTTAGTAATTAATGTATCATTCCATTTAATTTTCTTATTAATATATTAAAGTCATAAGGTTAAATTTTGTTTATAACACTTATTTTGAAAAATGAAGTTATGAGTTTAAAATTTATTAAAAAAAAAAAGTGGTTTTACAATGCTTGTAACAAATGTTGCACAGAGCTTAAAACACAATCATACTTTTGACAATTTGAAAGAGAGAAAAGGACAGTAGAGAAGCGAAATGAGATCTAAGGAACAGCAGACAGAAGAATGTCTTAGAGAGAACAAAAAAGGGGCACATGAGAGTCAATCTCCCGTAGTATGTGGTATCTTTCTTCTTAAAGGATTTGAATCTCGATTGACGTATGGAATCTATCTTTAAAAAGATTTGGACAAGTGAACAAAAGTATTGCTAAAAAAAGAAACAAAAAAACATTGTCATGGTTAGTACGGATGATGATGAAGAAGGAAGAGGAGATGACGCTGATTCTTTCTCACCGTCATGTCATCTATCTCTATCTATGATGATGATCTCACATATTTTGTTTTTTACGTTCTTTCACTGGATTAAAAATCGGCACAAGTTCCTCTTTTTTTTAATTCACAAACATAAAATAAACAAATAAGTTCATACAAGTAGAGATTTTACATTAAAAAAGTTAGTACTAGTTGATAACTTGACACAGTAAATGCGATGCATAGTGGAGTTATCGAAGGGGCAAAAAAAAAAGAAAGAAAGGAAACACAGACTCCAATGGAGAGACATAAAGACAAAACACAAAATAACCAAAATTAACCAGAGAGAGAGAGAGAGAGAGCTTATCACATTCTAAAAGCACGAACTTTGAGAAGAGGATTCTGAGACCCAAAAGATCCCCAAAAATAAAGGCGATAATCCAGTTTTGAAGCCTATCCACCTCTCAGTCTAGGCTAAGAGTTAATCTGGTGGGTATGTGTTTCTTCCTCCTCTTTCAGTAATAAAATACAGTAATAATCTTTTGGACCTTTCTTGAACTTTTGGGTATAAAAGAGAGAGACCAAGACTCCAAGAAAGATTAATTGTTTCTTTCTTTCTTTTTAAAGATAATGAGCCATTTCGTCCCTGACTTCGATACCGACGATGATTATGTCAACGTTTCTTGTTCAAAGTTTCCAAGAAAACCCATCATGTAAGCAAGCTCTGACCCTTTTGTGTATTATTTCTTTCTAGTTTTTGGATCTGATTTTGGTTTGTTAACTAATTTAGAGGCCAAGAAGAAGAAGATCTCATGGAGCTTCTATGGGACAACGGTCAAGTGGTTGTCCAAAATCAGAGACTCAACGACAACCAGGTCAAGAAACAACCTTCTTCTACTGCTATCAAAGGAGGAGGAGGAGAAGCTGCTCCGCCGCAACCTCTGCAGCCGTTAGATCATAATCTCTTCATCCAGGAAGACGAAATGACGTCATGGCTTCAGTATCCTGATCTCCGAGACGATGATTTCTGCTCAGATCTTCTCTTCCCGGCCGCCGCGCCGCCAACCTCGAATGATCAGGTCACCGCCGCCAGGCCACCCGTACCTCCGTCGGTGAGGCCGCCGGTACGGAATTTCATGAACTTCTCGAGGCTGAGAGGAGATTTTACGGGTAGAGGAGAGTCTGGACCGAGCAAGGGAAAGGCGGCAGTGGCCACGGCGAGTGAGAATCCCGGTGCATCGTCTTCTGCTGCTGTTGCGTCCAAGAGTGAAATCCCGGAGACGGGGAAGACGATCGTCGATGACAGGAAACGTAAGGAGACAGAAGCCACTGACGACGAGACTGAGTGCCGGAACGAGGTGTGTCAGTTATCATGTGTCCACTTTTAACTATCGTGCCCACAAATGGCTGCGTCCGTTTCAGCGCACAATACCATTTTTTAGTGTTGCAATTTTAGTTAATTCTTTTTTTTTTTGTGTCTTTTTTTCTTTTTCTTTTGGCTTCTTTTCTTGGGTTGCAGCAGGCTAAACAAGGGCGTGGATCAACATCGTCAAAGAGATATCGTGCTGCGCAAGTTCATAATCTCTCAGAAAGGGTTTGTATTTTTTGTTCATTATCTTCTTCGATTTCACATATATTAATTCTGAAGAATGTCGGGAATCTTGGTAACAGAAACGGAGAGATAGGATCAATGAGAGGATGAAAGCTCTGCAAGAACTCATTCCCCGCTGCAACAAGGTCTGTTTTTTTTTTTTAAGTTTCTCTGTAACTTTCTCTTCAAGTTATTCAACGTTTTACTACTTCTCTCCGTTGCTGACTCAAAAGTCAAAACTATATATATCTTTTTTTTTTTCATTCTCAGTCGGATAAAGCTTCAATGCTTGATGAAGCTATTGAGTACATGAAATCGCTCCAGCTTCAAATACAGGTCTGTCCTGATAACAACAATCTTGTCTTAGTAAAAAAAAAAAAAAAAAAACCCGTTTTTTCCTATTTTTGCCATCAATCATCTTTGATCTTCGAGAGTCTAAACAGAACGGATTTTGGGATATTCAGTTGACTGTTATCATTTGGGTTTATGGAAGTTTCGTCTGGTTGGGTGCTAAATATGTGTGTTTAGATGTGATTTCTGCAGATTTCATCTCTACTTTCAGTGGAAAAATATGCAAATCTTTTAATCCAATAGATGATTTTTTAAAACCTTTTTAAGTCTCTCTTATGTGTCTCTTGTTGAAGTCCGTGAAAATTTAAACCTTTGCCGTGGAAACTTCAGTTTATGACTGAGAGAGATTAATGCAGATGATGTCAATGGGATGCGGTATGATGCCAATGATGTACACTGGTATGCAACAGTACATGCCTCACATGGCTATGGGAATGGGAATGGGCATGGAGATGGGCATGACCAGACCTCCTCCTCCATTCATGCCCTTCCCCAACATTTTAGCTTCTCAAAGACCTTTACCTGCACTAACTCGTATGGGCGGCTACCCTGTTCATGCTTCTGATCCATCAAGAGTCTATGTATCGAATCAGCAGTTTGATCCAAACTCGAGCCAGGCTCAGTATTCAGGTTACATGAATCCGTATCAGCAATTCCGCAGTCTCCACCCGGGCCAACCACCTCAGTTTCAGGTACTTACCTTCATCTGTTTCGCAAATGGTTATTCCCCCTGAATGAAAATAAATTGCTCACATGAATTTGTCTTTGTTGTTGTAGAATCAAGCAACATCGTACCCAAGTTCAAGCAGGGTAAGTAGTAGCAAGGAATCCGAGGATCAGGGAAACCAAACAACAAGTTGATCGGTTTTCACGAAGCAAACACAATTTTGAGAATTCGACAGAGAGAGCTAACATGTATAACATCGCAGTCTCACATACATATTCTGTTCTTGCGGATTGTATACTACTTAGAGAACTGTACATGTCAAGACCCATAAATTTAGGAATCAATACTTACAGGTTTGAGGTTGCAGAGGCTTGGTGAAGGGATGATGATATGAGATAGTTAAGTTCTTATTAACCCAATGATGCATCGTAATATCTTTTATTATTTAGAAATTTTCTTTATAGTTTTTACGGTTTTTCTAATATAACTCGTTTAAACCTAAAGTTGCATAAAGATTGATGGTCTAAGAAACGAACATCGACAAAATAAACTATAAACGAACTTCGACAAAAAAAAATCATAAACGAGTTACCCTTTTCTAGTTTTGTAAAATCCTAGGTTGCATGGAAATTCTGTTTAAGTCGGTTCTGTTTCGGAAAAGTTTAGGAATCTGACCACTTAAATCTCTCTTTACATCACTGAATACTGGTAAAAGTGGACAAACGTTGTAAAGGGTAGGTGCCACAAATCTGACCAAATCTCTCTTTCCATTTGCAATGCCGGTCATGAGATTTTGGAGACCATATTCAAATATCCTAACAAACTCTTCAGTTGAATCAGATCCATCAACCTCATGAGTTTTAATATCAACCTCATCAGTTTTAAATTTTAGTTACAAACAGATTTTATTTTTACTAAAACTATAAAAAAAAAAACTACAAAAACAACACTATAAGAAAACAGGCATTTTGCAATAGAAATTTGTAACGAGAAAAGTACGACGCAAATTTGTGACGGAAGTGCGACGAGTATGCTACGGATTTCCTATTCGACGCAAAGTTGTTGCAAACTTGCGACGGCAGAAATCTGTCGCAAATTTGCAATGGAGATGCGACAAACTTGCGACGAATAGTTTCCATCGCAAGAGTTGCAACGAGTTTGCGATTAATTTGCGAAGAATACTTTTCCGTCGCAAAACTGTCGCAATGTTTACCATGAACAGTTTTTCGAGAAAACCCAACTAAAATTATCAGTTTCAGCGATGAGCGTTGCACTCTTTTCTTCTAATACCTTTTTTCCCACCGGGTTTTTCTTAGTAAAAGGTTTTTAATTAGGCAACATCATAAGCGCATTGCGAACTGATCCATGCGTACTATGACACTTGAGCTAAACGAAATGACTAAGCCAGCCTAAAGATTTTGTCTCAAGAATCGGTGCGATAGGAATTTGATGCCAAAATATCTTAGCTCTTTAATCCCATTCTACACTTCTTAGTCACCTCATAAAGATCGTACCTGATATTGACGGGTTGGGAGGGCTAAATGTTGGGGTCAAAACAAATATTTTCGGAACTAATGACTAAAATGTTTAAATATCGGAAAATTTTTTTATATTTGAACATTCTCCGAAAATATCGAAATTTGGAAAAAGTTTGATTAAATTGTTTTTATCGATAACTTCACGAAAACTAACCAAAGACAACATTTCGGGAGATTTTCTGATAAACCGATAAAAGTTGCGATTTCTCGACATGAACCGTCAGCTCGGTATTCTCCTTCAGCCACGATGACCGAGCTAGCTGTTCATTCCCTTGTCCAGGGAATACCAAGCTGACCGTCTAGTTCCAGCCATCCTCAATTCTTCCCCGACATGCAACCAGTTAGGTATTCCTCTTCCTCAGCATAAAATACTAAGCTGGCTGTAGTTTATGGTCATTTCATCTCCAAAACACCGAGGTGATCGCATAGCATGCTTTGCAGCTGCCCAGATATCGAGCTGACTGCACATAGGACATGGGGAAGGGAGATTGACAACCAGCTCGGTATCTACTCCCCCTGAGAATACCGAGCTGGCTGCTGATTGTGCCCTTATGACAACCAGCTCGGTCTCCAGCTTCCTCAAGAAGTTTGGCCGAGCTGGTTGCTTGTTTCGTCACTCTCAGAAGCCATTTCGGGGACTTATTGATAGTTTTGTAGAATTTCTGATGTTTTAGTCGAAATTTGCGTTGTTTTCGTAAAATATCGTAGCGTTTCTATTTATCGAGGACGACAAAACATTACCTTAAACCAAACCAGAAAGTCAAATCGGAGAAATCGCTGGACTAAAAGTCAATACCAAGCTTGACGACAAATTTCTGAAGATTCTTAAAGATTTCTTGAAGTCGATGGAAAAGGCAAAAATATAGACTCGCACTTTGGGAATTTGGCTAGTTTAGGCTTGAGGTTGTCTAGTATAAATATGTATCGATGTAAAGCTTTTGGAACAAGTTCATAAGTTCTGCACTTTCATACTTAGCAATAAAATCGCATTCTCCTCTTTCCTTTTTCTTATTCTCCATTTTTGTAAAAATATACTAAAATCTTTCATGAGGTTTCTCATTTCAGAATTTTTGGGACCTAATTATCGAATTTACTTTCCAAAAATACAGGAGCAGCAAAGTGAGTTAGCAGTGTATGTTTTGATTAACGCATATTGTTAATTAAAGTAAAGTCTTAAACTTCTTTAAAGTGTAGTTGTCCACAGTAAATACATTGATCTAGAAAATGAAAAGTGAAGGATTAAGAGAGAAAAGAGAATATAATCTCTAAAGCTGATTTTTTTTTTCAATCAGTTGTGAATTTAAAAATTTATTTTCATGAAAACTCAAACAAGTAAGATATAAGAGCAATTAGATCATAACTAGGGTTTAATTAAGGTTTACTTATCTTCTTCACTATTGATATTCAAAAGACAACAATTTCTTAATTTTAATTTCGTCCGGTGATTCAACCTTATTAATATGATTGCAGTATATACAAATACTATTGAATCCGTAAGAGTTCTCTTAGGGTGGGAAAAAAAAACTAGAGATTTATTTTGGAACAAGCCCGTCAAAGCTATTGCATGTGTGTTATGGACGCTTTCGGTTGAGGGTTATGATGATGATCTATCTCCTCAATTATCATCTATTTACCCTTCAAATCAATTCATTTAGAAGCTGTCACTTTCTCTCTCTCTAATTGTTGCGGTAGTGAGGGATTCCAGTAAACCGTTTACATCGATCCTAAGATCAAACAATACAAAGACAAGTGGACAAAGGCGGAAAAGAAGATGTGGAATAAACTAAGAAGCGAGGAGAATAAGATGGGAGGAAGAAGAAAGGAGTTTTATGATCGGAGAACCGATTTTGCCTATGATGAAGAAAGGAAATCAGGTTCAAATCCGTATTATTATAATTTCACTGAGCTTTGTGGAAGTGATTATATTTTTGTTTCGAATACAAGTTTTCCGGGTGACCAAAAAGATTGATAGCGTCTCGGAGATGTTTTTTTTGGTACGACTACAAATGTGCAAACATATGTGTGTCACAGATAAACACATTCACTTAGTTTTATTCAATGTAAGAGACTATAGCAGAAGCAAGTGATTCAAAAGCGTTAAACCAGATCCGATCCCAGGTACCTTAAGAAAATCCTTATTTGATCTGAATTCCTTCAGATGCTTTGGTCTTTCGTCAACTTCTTCAACTTCTCTGAAAGTCAAGTTTGAAGTTTCAACACCTTAAAAATCAATGTGTTTTTGTTTGTTTTCTGACGGTACAAGAGAAACTGAACAAGTGGTTTGACTCTTTTTCGATGCGTGTGTAAGCCATAGGTTTGTTGAAGCAAGTTAATTCATCCAGAGAAAGACTTATTATGACAGAGCCTCTTCAGAAATTGTGAAGAAGCTATGAGACAAGCAGGCTTCCTAAAACACTTTTAAATGTTTGGCCTAAATGCCTTTACCGGTCTCATGTGAAGGGAACACATCATTTTTAAGTATCTTCGTTTAATGTTTTAGTTTACTTATTAGCTGAAGACTTTGTAACTTGAGGATGCGAGTCCTCTTCTCCTTTCTCTTTTGCTGTTACTTGGATATCTACATCTTGCTGGCTTAGCTTCCATCTCCATCAGTTTCGTTTCAGATTTACAATCACAAAATCAATTTCTTACCGAACGATTTAAACCCATGAATTTGGCAAGAAAGATGGAGCAGCCAAGGAGCTCTAGGAAAAAGGTAAACTTTTAGTTTTGGAAGTCATCAATTTGATTCAAAACTGCTTCCATCTTATTTGGTGTTACCTAATTTCTTATAGATTTCATGTTTTCCTTTTTAAGTCACAAAATTTGGTAGATTTTGACTTTTGTGATAGTAGGACACAAATTCCCTGCAAATTTACTAAGTTTATATAATCTATTGATATGTTTCTCTACTTTGGTGTCTTTGTATGCATATGTATAATCAAGAAGTGAAGACAGAGAGGGAGACATATACGAGAAAGGGACGAATGGAGGGGTTGTAAATACCACTATATGTATAATCGAAAAGCACCAAACATAACCCATCATATAAGGAAGATTCTGTATTGACGTGTGGCTGCCAAATGACAACAGAAACAGACGATTGTGTTTTTCCAAGTCAAAAGACGTCCCTTCTACGAAACTATAATCAATCACAAACCATCTTCTTGAAAAGGTTGGGAACCTCACTAAAATATATTTGACTACATGGATCCAATGATATAATACATTCACCCGTCAAAATATATATTGCCAAAGAAAGATATGGTACTGCTTTCTTAAATAATTGCAAGAATTATAATCCTCCTTCGTAATGATTTGATTTACTTCTATTTCTAAGGTGCAAGTATGCTAAGATGATTGCTCCAGTCTTTAAAATAAGCTTTACGCTATGTGTTAATTAACTGAAGATTATTTGCTTGGTTTCTAACAATTCTTCAGTTATGCATGCTAAAAAGAACAAAAAAAATGCTTAATTTAACAACAGTGGTGTCCTTTTCCGACTGATGGCGTTCCGTGGAGCATTACTAAAGCATAAAAATATGTCACTATATTCAGAAACTTAGAATTATATACCACTATGTTCATTTGGATTTGTTAATTAAATGTATAATTGGTGTTTTCACTTTCAAAATATCTATCAAACTTGATAACATCATAAGGTCATTGTTAATGTTTCTTTCACACCTGAAAGTAAGACATTATCATATTCTTTTAGTATGATCCATTGATAGTTTTGAGACAAAGATGAAACTAAGAACATTATCATATTCTTTTAGTGTGATCCATTGATAGTTTTGAGACAATTTTTGTTTTTTTTTTCTGGTTGAAACACATCAAGAATGCAAATGATTTATCATACTCATACACCAATTTACAAATTTCTTATAAGATCAATTTAAATCACAAACCTTCAAATTAACATAGATTCAGCATATATTTTATAGGTTTTAACTATCTCCTTTCGTAAAAAAAAAGAATATATTATCCAATTTGTACATAAAAATTAAAATATAAATTTTTGAAAGAAATTTATATGATAAGTTATTAGGTAAAATAATAGATTCACTTAAATTTCTAAAAAAAACCTGAACACAAAAGGTATTGAACTAAATAGCCTTAACATATTTTCATATTTTGATAAAAAAAAAAATTTAACTGCTATGAATTTTATTAGAAAAACTTTGAAACCCATTAAAATATATACACATCAGCAATTAAATCATGCATTAAGAAAATCATTTCTTAAAAATAATTAAATCATATAATATCAAAAATTAATGTTTTAAAAAATATGAGAATTTTTAATAATTAACAATATAAATACATAGAAAAGTAAATTAAAATATTTAAATATACAATCCATTCATAACGCGGACTATCCCCTACTAAATATAAGAATCTACATTTTAGTTAAAAGTTTATGAAAAAAACTCAGGCGTTGTCCGAGATTAACTCTATTAGCTATAAATAATAAGTTAGGTGGAAAAATATATGGTCTATTGAATTTCTATTCTTTCTTTCAAATCTAACTTATTTGACCACCATTACTTACGGACTACATTCTCTTGTTTTTACTTTCTTTTTTTAGAAAACCAAAATTATATATTTAATAGCAATTAGATAATTAGATATGCCATAAAAAAAAAGAGAAAATTTTGAGAAATAAAGCGCAAATATGGTTAAAAGTGTAAATGCTGTTGTATCCGTCACTATAATCTTGTCGATTTTGTCAGGTAATGCCAATGTTCAAAAAACCGCTAGACGGTAGACAGGTTGTAAACAGCTAGTTAGAATCTAATCGAGGTCAAAGGATTAAGAGTTAGTTTTATTTTTATTTTTGGTAGTTATACATTATAAGTTACTAATTATATAACGTCAACTATTTTATAAAAAGGTAAGAAAACTAATAATGTATTAATATATTCTAAATTTATTTTGAATTTAACGTATCTTGAAAAATTTACCATGGCTTTGGTGATTCAAAAATGTCGTCATTTGAATAATTAGAAAAGGAAGAAGAAACAAAAGTTTGAAAGTGAATGATGAATTAATCTCTAAGCCACGCATTATTTCCTCGTCTTTCAATATATATATATTTGTAAATTTAATTAATTCACGTAGAATATCACTTTTTTTCCATTTAAATGGTATTCTTTTTGACAGTGTATTCCTAAACACAAAGAATACCATTTAACCATAAAACATTAAAAAATCTAAATTAAATATTAAATCGAAAATTGACCGATGATTGATTTTAACCGGCTTTGTACCGTCTAAACCAGCTGATCGATTTTCTTACCGAATTATTAAAAATCGTTTTGGTAGGATCTGCCCCAGATGCATAGACCCTGTCTAAAGCAATTTTTTGAACATTGGGTAATTCACGTTAATTATGACAAATAAAATTCATATATATATATATATATATATATTGTTTGTATTTAATTTATAATTTTTTTCAAATGAACCGTACACTTTTTATAAAAAAAATATGGTAGCTACAACATATATACATGCCAATTAATTAATGCCACAAAAAAATATATTTTTTTGTGTTTGCAATTCTATTGCAAAATTGGTTTTTTTTTTCAAAAATATGAAAATATATCATTTATTTATTAAATAATAATTCTATTTAGAAACGATAAATATTTTTGGAATTCAGTTAAACATTTGTAGGTATGAATCTTACATAAAAATTTGTGAGATTAAAGAAGGTTAATTAATATCTTTTTTCTTATTATGGTCATTTAAGATTACTGCACCTGGAAAAACTAATAAAAATCTGTTGTATTATATATAGAGATCTCTTATGTCCAATTTATAACTTTATCAGTTTATTTAAAGGTATTAAAGATCCATAATTTAAAATTTATACATAACTTATAACAATTTTTTTTAATTTTGTTTTAGTTGGACACATGGCCAGAAACAACCAAGAACTGAAATGTGGAGACCAAGGAACCGTTATCGGAAATAAAAGTTGTCATGTGAGCCTAAACAAGTTTCTAAAATCTTGTGCCAGGACAAAAGAAATCCAATTAACACCACCTCAAACTTGTGACAAACATGATGGTGGCAAAATATGTGAACTTGAATGCACCAAACAGGCATTCCATATTGGAAAATGTTTAAGGAAAGGAGTTTGCATCTGTTCGTTAAAATGCTCATATTGAAAAAGAGCAATTGCCCCAATAAAAGTAAAGCTAAAAGCAAGAAAGTAAAGAATAAGAGAATAGTGAATGATGATTCTCATTGATGGATAATCTGATATGTATGTTAAAAATAAGATATTTTTTCCGGATGATTTTAGGCTTTTTATTTATATAACTAGACTTTTCACCTACGCTACTCGTAGAGATTTTCTAATACACTTTTTATAATTAATATAAATATATTTTAATTATATATTTTTTTACAAAATTATTAAAATAAAATATATTTATTTAATTAAAATATAGTTTCACACTCACATCAAAATCTACATAATTCTCAATATATAACTAATTTTATAATTCTAGAAAGTTTAAAACAAAAATTAAAATATTTTTACAGTTGACATAAATTTTTTTACAAATATAGAATATTTCAATTTAATATTTTAGATTTTTAGAATTTCTAATGTTTTAAAATGATATTTAAAAATTTACTATTGAATATTGACTTCATAGAAAATTTTTCATTTCCAGAATAAATTCAATCATATTGACAAATTTCAAAATTTGAGAAATTACTAATGATTATTAGTTGATTTGTAACTCTTAAACTAATGCAAACTCTCATAAAAAATGGTCCAATAATTTCTTTTATACCACATCATTTTGTCTCAAATTCTAAATAAATTTTTTTCATTATTATTATATTATTCAGAAATCCATCAAATCTTTTATTAAATACCCCAAACTCAATATATTAAGTTTTGTTTTGTTAAGTGACTCTAAAGTTTAATGCTGAAAATACCATTAACTTACTTAATTCAAATAAATAGATTTATCATTATTATTGTCTTTTAACTCGTTATATTAACTTATTAAAAGCTACTTATTTTTTTAAAATAAATCAAAAATTATTAAAATTTATTAAAAATAATAACTAAATACTTTGATTTAATTTAATATTAGAAGAAAGAAACTATAAATAAATCAATTTGAAAATCATTTGAGAAGTAAGTGAAGTGAGTAAACAAAATTATTTATTATTTTTATAGTTAATTATAATAATAATGAAAATTGAAGTATATATTTTTAATATAAACTCATATTCATTATATTTAGATACTAAAATTAAAATACATGATATTATATTTAAATTGTAATAAACAAAAATCAACTAAAATTCTTGAAGTAAAAAAGAAACAATTCAAGATATTTCTATTTTTCACAATTAAAATCCCATATAAATTAATAATCTTTTTTAAATCATATTTCATGTTTATAATAATGTTTCAGAACTTAAAAACTCTTTATAATAACTAAAAAACATATACAAAATACAATTAACTTATGATGATAATTTGAAATATTTAATTAGTTATTTAAAAATTAATATATATTATTTTATTAATATAATATTTATAAAAGGTAGATAATGCAAAATAAAATTGTCTCTCTCAATTAAAAAGACCAGGACAAGTTTGAAGGACTACTTCGTCGGTTTGATATTACTGGATATTAGACTCTCTTTTTACCTACGTTTCTTTTATTGTTTATAATAACAAACATGATTCTTCTCTCAATGTAATTTTTTTTTATGATAAAACAAATAAATTTGAATTGAAAGATCAATAATTTTGATATTTCATAAAAAAAATGTTTATAAATAAGTTTCTTATTTTATAATTAGAAATATTTCCAATTTAATTATAACTTTACTTTTTTAATAAAAATTTATAGATAATTACCTTATCTGATGTATTTTTCTATTAATAATACATTTTTCATGATAGATTAATAAATTTGACATTTCATCAAAAAATATGAATTTATACATAATTTTATTATCATATATTTTAAATTAGAAAGTTTCGTAATCTAAATATTAATTTGATTGTTTGTTTAATAGATATTTATAGATCATTTTCTTATTTTATATATTTTTTATTAACAATACAATTATAAAATCTAGAAAAATTTCCATAATTTAAATGTTGATGTAGAATGAAACAATTGGTTGTTTAAATTTTTTAAATCCTATGTGGACACTCTCAAAAGCATTTAGCCTCAACTTTTATATATTAATTGATTAAATTTTTTTTTTTTTTTTTTTTTCTCTATATCTAATATCTATTATAGGTATATAGTTAGTTATAAAGATGACATAATTGTTTTAAATTAAAAATTATCCTAATTTAATATTAAGTTAATATTTTGTTTATTATAAATTTAAATATATATATTTTATCTTATATTTTAAATTAAAAAGTTTCTTAATGTAATATTAAGTTAATTTTTTGTTTAATTAAAATTTATAGATAATTTCTTTATCTATAATTTTAAATTAGAAACTTTCCTAATTTAATATTGTTTTTTTTGTTTAACAGAAGTTTATAGATAATTTTTTTATCTTTTGTATTTTTCCAATTAATAATAAAATTATAAAATTTAGAAATTTTTCTTAATTTAAAATTTAGAAATTTTCCTTAATTTAAAATTTAGAAATTTTCCTTAATTTAAAATTTAGAAATTTTTCTTAATTTAAAATGTTGATGTGGAATGATACTATTGGTTGTTAAAAAACTTTTAACCCTCTGTCGACACTCTCAATGGCATTTAGCCTCAACTTTTATATATTAATAGATAATTTGCATTTATGTTTGTATCATAAATGAAATATTTTCCTTTTAATACATGATCACATGTAGAGATTAATTATCATAAATAAAATTATCTTAATTAGATATGTATCAAAAAACTTAAAATAATAGATCACATTTTTCTAATTAATTAAAAAATAATAAAAATAATATATATCCCTATAATATTATTTGAGAAATCTGTTTCTTACGTGTATGCTTACGTTAATTCTCACCTAGATTAATTACATAGATACTCTTAATAATTTACAATTATTATTTTCAAAATCCCTATTAATTAAAAGTTTTTTTCAAACCTAAAATATTTTTTGTATCCACATATAAAAACAAAAATTAAAAAAGAAAGTCCTTTTAAATTCATATTAAAACGTAAATAACTGTGATTATAAATTCTTTTATTAGATAGAAAAACGTTAATTCTAAAAAAGGAAAGTCTTTTTGAAATCATATAAAAATGAAAATAACTTTAAACTAATTTCTATTACTTAATTTTTTTTTAATATTTTGCTTTCAGAATCACATTAATAAAATGAAATAATTTTAAATAAATAATTTTTGTATATATATAAAAAACGAAAACTAAAAAATGGAAAGTCTTCTAAAAATCATATTAAAAAAAAATAACTTTGAAATATAAAAATACTTTATTTGATATAAAAAAAATTAATTTCAGAAAATTAAAGTCTTCTTTCAATCATATTATAATGAAATAACTTTAAAATAATTTCAAATACTATGATTTCAACTAAAAACATTAAAATGATCAAAGATTTCTAATAAATAAAGATTGGGATGGTAGCGACTAAACCGGAGATATTTGGAAATATTAACAACTAGATAATATTTCTATTTTTAATAATAAATTTTTTGTTAAATTATTAAAAAATAATTTGTTATAACCCATACTTAACAAATCTAAAAAATTACGGACCAAAAATTAAATATTTTTTAAAATACAGATCTATGTGATACACTGATGAAAAACTATTTAAAATATACAAATGATAACCCGCGTAATTAAAATTTGATACTAAGATTCATGTTAAGTTATCCAAAATTATATTTTAGATTTCGCAATTGAAAAACCAGGTAAACCCATTAGAAACAATTAATTGATTTAAATTATTTAAAAGTTATGAAACTATTCTTTTTAAATAAATAAACAGATTTGAAATTCCTTTATGAATAGATATAATTGAAATTAGATTATTTTAAAAAATATAATTGATGAATAAATATAAATATCTTAATGAAATAAAAATCTACTAACATATAATCTCACACACAATAATTACTTGTTATGAGAGAATTATTAATATCAATATAGTAAATTCAACTACATTATTATATTTGTTTTTAACAAATTATACTATTTATTATATAATATAATAAAATATATAATTTTAATAGAGAATTAAAAATATACCGTATGATTACTTGTTAGATTTTTCAATTGAACAAATTCCTCATAATTTTAAAATCGAAAATTTTGAAAATGTATTTGAAAATATTATTGTCTCATATTCGCAATTGTTGTTCTTTTAGTTAGTCTTATCTAAAATTTATGATCCAAAATTTTATAATTTTTTTATTGCAATCTTGTCATTGAAGTTGCAAATTTTAATAAGATGTTCTTCACATAATTCCGATCCAAACTTTTCAAGTAGAGAATGATCCACAGAACCTTCAATAATATTTTCCTGTATCAGAATTAAATTCAATTTTTGTTAGATATTATTAAATTATCTAATAATAAAATATAAAAAGAAAATAAATTAAAATATTTACATTCCTATAAGCTTGTTATTTTTTAAAAACATTTATGGCTTCCCACTTGATTTATTATTTTTATATGATGATATAAAAATAATAACATTTTTTGTTTAATGGATCCAATGTTAAATAATTCACTTGATTTATTATTTTTATATTTTTTTCCTGAAACATATTAAAATTATTAGAATTAAATATGAAATCACAGCTGATATACAAATATCTAACATAGATAAATAAAATCAAAAACATAACATAACATAAAATCATAGCTAATATAAATAAAATCACGATAATATCTAACATAACATAATGCAAAACATAGCTGATATTTAAAATCTCAAATATAACGTAAAATAAACCAAAAATAATATTTAAATAAAACATAATATCTAGCATAACATAATATAGAGATAAAAATATCGATGCATTATAAGAAAGAAATAGAATATTTAAAATTGATCAGAGATTGAGAAAATATACCTGATATTTTATAAGGTTATGTAATTGTGTTTGATAAAATATTATTAGAGAGTAGATACACTTATATAGAGGTGATTGTTTCTAATTTGTTGGGTTTATGATTTCTTAAAAAGATAAATTACCTTTTTTATTACCTTTAATCCTTTTTTGTTTATAATTGACTTTTTTAAAAAAGGTAAATTACTTTTTTGATTATTTCCTTTTATGATTTTTCATTTTTTGTTTACTTTAATCTTTTTTGTTTATAATTGACTTTTTTTAAAAAAAAAGTTAAATTACTTTTTGATTACTTTAATTATAATTCCTTTTATGATTTTTTTAAAAAAATTAATAATTTTATAATTTTTTTTATTTTGACAGATGTTAAAATCCTAAATGATTAAGTTGACACTTGCCACAATCTTGTTAATTACTAACTTTGAAGGATTCAACTTTATATAATAAGATGTTTTACATATCTAAAAAAGAGATATAAATTTTTATAAAAAACATTAAATACGTTAAATTTATTCTAAAAACTTTAAAATAACTTATATATATATATATATATAAAACGTTAATTAAAAATAAATAATTCTGTAAATATGTCCATAATTTTTCAACAAAATTATCAGTTTGGTTCGCTTGTGTAAATAACCTATCAAAATTTCAGTATTTGTTTCCTAAATTTTTCCAAAAACATATATTAAATTACATAGATTTACGAAAATATATTTATAAATGTAAATAAAAAAACCAAACTTCAATGAAATTATTTTATTAAAAACTTAATCTGATTTTACCGTAATTTGGATGAAAAAAAATAGTGGTTTAATTAGCAAAAATTGTTGTAATCCAATATGACAAAAAAAAAGCCCACATCGACTAATTTTTCAGGGTGATTGGATTAATAGGTAAAATTTTTTTTTTTAAAAAACTGAACTAAGAATTTTTTAAAAAAAATTATTTTGGTTTAACATATTATTAATCTATTTAATAGGTAAAATGTCAAGTTTTTTTTATAAAAAATGAACATATCTCTCCTACTATTTTTTTGGGTCAAAATAATATATTTCCAAAATTAATGATTAAAATATTTAGATATTTGAAAAAAATTTCATTTTTAAATACTTTATGTAAAAACGGGAAATAACGATATTTGGAAAAATAGTTTACGATTAAAATTTTTATCGATAACTTTACAAAAAAATGTGCGAAAAACCATTTTTCATATGTATTTTCCAATAAATCAATAAAATTTGTGATTCCTCGACTTTTTTGTATAAAAGACCAGACATGACTAAAAAGCCAAGCCAATGGACTGAGAAGCAATCAAATGGGGGGCGGATGATCGAGTGGATCGGCTCGGCCGTCTGGACTGCCGTTTCTACCGAGCCAGTCGATATTCGACGAACTGACGGGTGGCTGAGCCGGACGGTGTCCACCGCCGAGCCTCCCCAAGTTTCGAGCTGGTCGAACGTGCAATGTCGTCCCGCCATCTTTGCCGAGCCAGTACGGCTGGCTGCCCAATGTCCTTATGTCCGTTTGGAAGCACCAAGCTAGTCGTCCGTTTTGGTCTCTCCTTGGACTACTGAGTCAGTCGATTGACAATGCATGGCCGTATATTAATACTCCCTCCGGTTTTGAATATGTGTCGTTTTAGAAATTTTTTTTTGTTTTAAATTAATTGACGTTTTCAAATTTCTATGCAACATTTAATGATTTTTAATATTTTATAACTATTTGTATTCTGCAGAATATTATTTCATTGGTTGAATTGTATTTAAGTGTATTGGTAATTGTGTTTTTCTTTTGGAAAACTAACAAATTAAATATTTCCTTAATATATGTGCATTCTTCCAAAACGACAATTAATAAAAACCATAGGGAGTATAAGATTAGGAAAATTTCTAATTTAAAATATAAGATAAGGAAATTAACTATAAGTTTATGTTAAAAAGATTAACTTAATATTATATTAGGAATTTTTCTAAATTAACATAAAAGATAAAAATTATATATAAATTTCTATTAAGCAAAAAATTAACTTAGTATTACATTAGAAAACTCTTTACTATAAAATAATTATGTCATATTTATAATTAAATATACATAATCTATAATAGATATGGTGACTAAAAAAAATTAGAAAAAATCTATTCTGTTAATATATAAAAGTTGAGGCTAAATGCCATTGAGAATATCCACATAGGATTAAAAAAATTTTAAACAACAAATAGTATCTTTCCACATCAACATTATAAATTAAAGAAAATTTATAAATTTTATAATTGTATTGTTAATAGAAAATACATAAAATAAGGAAATTATCTATAAATTTCTATTAAACAAAAAACTTAATATTAAATTAGGAAACTTTCTAATTTAAAATATAACATAAAGAAATTATATATAAATTTCTATTAAATAAAAAAGTAATTTAATATTAGATTATGAAACTTCCTAATTTAAAATATAAAATAAGAAAATTATATATAAATTTATATTAAACAAACATTAACTTAATATTATATTAAAAAACTTTTTAATTTAAACTAATTATGTCATCTTTATAATTAACTATACATAACTTATTAGAGATATAGTGACAAGAAAAACATGGAAGAAAATTAATTTAAACAAGAAAAGTTGAGGTTAAATGTCATTCAGAATGTCTATATAGAAATAAAATTTTGAAATAACCAATAATATCATTCTATATCAATAAATTTATATCTATCTATTAATATATAAAACTTGAGACTAAATGCCTTTGCGAGTGTCCACAAATGATTAAATTTTTTTAAAACAATCAATAGTATTATTACACATCAAAATTCTAAATTAAGGAAAATTTCTAAATTTAATAATTTTATTTTTAATAGAAAATATATAAGATAAGGAAACTATCTATAAATTTCTATTAAGCAAAAAAACTTAGTATTAAATTAAGAAACTTTATAATTTAAAATATAACATAAGGAAATTATATATAAATTTCTATTAAATAAAAATCTAACTTAATATTAGATAATGAAACTTTATAATTTAAAATATAAGATACGAAAAATTATATATAAATTTATACTAAAACTTAATATTAACTTTTTAATTCTAAATAATTATGTTATCTTTATAATTAACTATATATAACCTATAATAGATATGGTGACAAGAAAAAAATGAAGGAAATTTAATGTAAACATGAAAAGTTGAGGTTAAATGTCACTAAAAGTGTCTACATAGAATTGAAATTTTGAAATAACCAATAATATTATTCCACATCTATAAATTACTATTAAATAAAAAATTAACTTAATAGTAAAATAGGAAACTGTAATAATATATGTAAATTAAGTGAAAAATGTATTATAATATATGTAGATATTATTAATTATAAATATAAAAATAATATTTAACAAATATTATCAATTTTAAAAATTAAAAATCTCTATGCGTAGCGTGGGTGAAAAATCTAGTAGATTTAAGGATAGATTTATATTGTTTATTGAGAACTGGATGGAAAAATAAAATAATTGTATGTATTGAAGGAGAAAAACGGAAAAAGGAGAGAGAGAGAGAGAGTAGCGAAAGCAGTTTGAGAAGAAGAGTCGGCGGTGTCATCCTTTTTCCTGTCGGCGACCCAAGTCCAGCGGCATTTCGATGGGAGACGAGAAGCCGGCGATTGTGATGGGCAATCGTGAAAGAGATGGAGAGCTTCTGATTCCCGTGGCTGAAAAAGACGAGGCTTCTGCTTCTACTTCCAAGCCGTCTTCCTCTTCTTCTTCCCATCAAGCTAGCCACGAGGTCCTGATCTACTACTTGTTGCTTTCAATTGAGATTACCTTCTTCCTCTTTGACTCTTTCTTGCATTCCCACCTGCACCTGCACCTCCTGATCTACTATCTCTCAGTGTGGGTTGATGCTTTTTCTGCAGACTTTAAGCTTGTTCATTAGGGGTTGGGCGTCAAAGAAGTTCATGACTGGCTGGTAAGCTAACACTTGTATTTCATCTACTAAACTTGCCACACATTTTCAAATATCTATCTTCTTTGCAGTGTTATCCTACTTCCCATTGCCATTACTTTCTATATAACATGGTGGTTTATTCACTTTGTCGATGGCTTCTTCTCTCCCATATATGCGCATCTTGGCATCAACATATTTGGTAAGCATTTGCCGCGATTCACCCATCTGGTTTCCGTTTCTCATGAGTCGCCTTTCTAGGTTTCGGTTTCTTGACTTCTATCGCATTCATCTTCTTGGTCGGGCTGTTCATGTCTTCATGGTTGGGGGCTTCACTTCTCAACCTCGGCGAGTGGTTTATCAAGCGGATGCCATTTGTTCGTCACATCTACCACGCCTCCAAGCAAATCAGCACTGCCATTTCTCCTGGTCTCTCTTACGATCTCAACTACTCCTTTTGCATTCTCCACTTTATGACTCTCAACCTTGTTCCCATCCTATCTTTTTCTCAGATCAAAATACACAAGCTTTCAAGGAAGTTGCAATCATCAGGCATCCTCGTATAGGCGAATACGCCTTTGGGTTTATTACATCTACTCTTGTTCTCCAGGTGAGAGTACAAGGATTCATTCCCTTGTTCTTTCTCCTACTTCTCCTAACTTTTCATATCAAATCAACTATGCTCTTTGTCCTTGCAGAATTACCCAACAGAGGAGGAACTTTGCTGTGTATACGTTCCTACGAACCACCTTTACATCGGAGATATACTACTTGTCAACAGTAACGACGTTATCAGACCAAATCTCTCGGTCCGGGAAGGAATAGGTGAGATCACAACACAAAGCCTCTCTCTCTTTTTTTTTTCTTCCTCACTTAATATATCTTATATTCATTGCTCATCTGCAGAGATTGTTGTTTCCGGTGGAATGTCAATGCCGCAAATTCTATCGACACTAGATAAACCGTCCACCTCGATCGACAGAGCTACAAGCGTATAGGGTAACTCATGCAGAAGAAGACACTTGCTTGTTTTGTTGGGATCTGGGAACTGGGGTTTTTGAATGTTTGATGATGGGTGTGTATCTCTTCAGTTACTTCATTGTTGTATCATTCCTCCCATTTGTGTTTTACAAAAGTGTATAATGTAACCTTCTTAGATATGATGAATCTTTATATTTTTCTTGAAAAAGCATTGAGAGCTATATACCGTTACAAGAACTGCCCATTATCCTTTCTAAAGCAACATAATCTGATTTGGTTGATTTACTCTAAATGTGAAGTCAAAACTTGACTAGGAAACCACTACTAGATTCTTCGTTATTGACTTATTGACTCTCTTTCTCGTTGTTATTGCGATTGCGGATGCGGTCGTGACTTGAATTGCAACCATGGCAGCTGTTTGAATACATTTTCTTGTGTTCACTCAAATATAATACATAATAACATCAGGAAGACTTAAAAGACTTTTTTAAAAATATCTAAGTAAAATCGTCGAGTGGACTAAGTAGCAGCAGCAATGTACACAAATAATGACAACAGTTCGTAAAGAAACAATAATAAATCAAAACGAAGAATGTGGATAGAACGAAGAAAGCCTAATAACACAAGCTTTGTGAATGGTTATTATAATCACCTGCCAATGTTGGTGGCGTTACCTCATAAATTAGGCATGGAGACGCGGATTCATCTGCATTTGTTGCTCCCTGTATAATAATGTTAGGAGTAAATGTTTTGATTCATTGGTCTTTCTTCTCATACAGAGCTTGTGGTTGTTGGATTTGAGTGTGTGAGGAAGTTAGCTGGGAAGGTTGTTGTATTGTGGTTTGTGAAACTCCGTTCGTGACTGCTCCTTGTTGAACCACTGGCTCGGTTTTCGCAGCCGCGTGTACAGGTGACTCCACATCCATCCTTGACATAGAACAATTTGATTCTGCAACAAACAAACAAAAAACAAAACGAGCTTTCAGTATATGCAAATCTTCTGTTTGACCATAATACTCCTTTCTTTCCCCTTGATGATATATGAAAATGTAAACCTTTTAGTTCTCCATATGAGATTATTCGGTTAAGGCAGTCACGGAACTTGGTTAGTACTATTTTCTCCTGCTCTGCATAATCCTGGCCTTGCCCGTTTGGTAGCTGCGAGGAGGGCTCCACAGAACAATTAGATGAAGCTGCAACCATTAACATAGTGTCCTGTTCATCACACATCAATGCCAAAGTTTCCGGAGACAGTGACTTTCCTTTAGAGCCATCTGAATTGGACTCCTCTGCACCAGATTTATCAGCTTCATTTCCACTCGCAGCTTTCTCAACCTCGGTACCATTATTATATTCTTGTCCTTGATCTTGCGCGGAAGAAGCTAAGGAAGTTTCTGTCAGATCTTCCAACCGTTTTTCTGTTAATTTCTTGGCTGCTTCATCAGATACAATAACCAGAACAGAACAAAGTGCTTTCACATCCCGTGGTTGAATTATGTCTGCCAAGAGAGACCTTTAAAAGAAAAAAAAAGAAAAAAAGTGTAACTCAGTTTCTGCAATCTCTGGATTCAGATTTAGTTTCATTTGCAAACACATGAGGCATTTTACCTATATACAACTTTGGATGGGCCTAACGACGTATTGCCTCCACAACGAGGAACATGTTTCGGAGTTGTCATTTCCCCACTATTTCCCTGATACCAATAATAATAATACAATAAGTTGTCATTTCCCTAATCATTCATCAGAGCAAGCAAGTAAACTTGGGAGCTGATTTTACCTGGCCAAGCCTATGAGTAAATGAATCTTTGGCTGCTTGGGTGAAGAATATGTCATGGGGTTTCTTTCTCTTAGGAGCAGGAAAGGATGCAAAGCCAGAGGAACCTATAGCTCCAGTTATGGCAGCATTTGCGTGTTGGAGATAAGCCGCATTATGGGAATGTTCACCGTGAAAGAGAGCTTGCCTGTCTTCACTTCCTTCAAAGTTTTTGCAACCCAAGCATTTGCAGTTGTCAGAACAAAGAATGTTTGCCTGAAAACACTCACAATACTTCTTAAGACATCCCGATTTCTTGCAGTGGCAGCCTTTATGGTGCTTCCCTAACATGACAACTCCACCAACCACCTCCTACAAAATTCGAGCTGAAATTCAAAAAAATTGCCTAAGCAGCAGCAAAAGACCAACAGTTGAAAAGCAGCAATGTATATATATATACCCCGTTGTCTCGTGCGTCGTGTGGAGTGCTAGCAATCTTAGGCCTAAAGGCATTTGGATTCCGTTCCAGAGTTGATTCAACCGCGTCTCGTCTCGCGGGTTCATTTTCAACATTGTTGAAACAATTTAAACAGTTGCAACCATCACAGTATGTGCCGGATGCAAAGCATTCACAATACCTGACCAAACGAATCCATATGAAGTCCACCATAATAACCACTAAATAAGAAACCCGAAACTAAAGAGAGGCTTACAGCTTCAAGCAACGTGAGTGTTTACAGTTACAGTGTTTTTTCTTGAGAGGGGTTCCATCTCTAGCTTCCACCACAGGCACAGCCCCAGGCCTTGGCTTAGATTTTGGAGATTCATCAGGCTTCCTGCCAGTTAAACGATAAGAAACAAAAGTGTGAGATTTGGTATCTCAAAATTCAAAAGTTTCAAACTTTATCCTCCAATTTCAAAACCTGATTGGTCCCTGAGATTGCGAGGGTGGAATTGGAGTAACACCCGTCGTTTCAGGTGAAGAGACGGATGTGGCAGGAGCTTTGTTAGCATGAGAAGGCTCCACTTCCCCACCAGCGAAGTCCAGTTGCCTCGCTGACTCCTTTTTTGGCGGGAACTCGTCTCCTTCTCCCATCTTTTAAAGATATTTCGAATTTCTCCTTTTTTTTCGAAAAACCCAGAAAAAAGGTTTCCCCTTTTTATTCAAAAACCCTCCACACAAAGCTCAGAGTTTTACAACGAAAATTACACAAATCAGCTCCAAGTGAGAAGAAGAATTCAAGATCCGAAGCCGGATTTAGTCGAATCCTCGAGCGTCTACTGAAACTCAGAAACCGCAATTTGAATTTTCCAACTTTTTTTCTGATCCGTTTGTCTGAGAGATAGAGAAGAAGATTAGGGTTTTTGAAGCACCAGGAGAAGAAGAAGAAGGAGAAATTTGATGGAACAGCGGGAGAAAGAAAAGACTGAGACTTTGGGTTTCTTCTTCTTCTTCGTCGAGAGAGAGAAGAGAGAAGAGAGAGAGCTTCTTCTCTCCTCCCTCTCTTATACATCTTTTGAAATTTCAATTTCTGGATTATATTAGACGGATAGATTTACGAGACAATTTAATCGTACGGTTGTTATTAAATACTCTGATCCAACGATTACTATTCATAAGGTTTCAAGTGTAGTTCGCTGTTCACCGTCCGATCACCGCCAAAAAAAGAAATTATTTTTTTTTGTTTTAGAAAAGGCCATCAAAACATTAGTATAGGTGTTATCTACCATTTATAAACTGACACGTTGACATTCACTCGTGACTGCACAAAAACAGAGAACCGATGTTTAAGAATAACGGATGTACCCCAAAATGTCTGTTTATTCGCGAAAATTCCCAAATAATTTCTAATAAGCCTTAGATGGGAAACTGCATATACGTACCTTAGGTATATCCGCGAAAATTCCCAAATAATTTCTAAGGTTCAAAAACATACCAAGAAACTCTACAGAAATCACATAAAAGTCTTAAATAGCCAACTACAAAAACGCTAGATGGGAAACTGCATAGTATCTTTACTATGGCTATGTGTCGACAATTACTATCTGAATCTGCATATTCACACCTTAATCTGAATATTTTTAAAATGGAAGATTTATATAAAGAGGTGAAATTCAAAATCACATTATCCCAGTACACATTTTCTAATTTTTGGCAACATTGGATTAGGTTGATTTTCTTTTAGTTTTCGAAAATGTCAAGAATATATATATAAAAAGAAAAAAACAATTTCATAAATATTTTTTCATTAGAAAGAAACGCATATCATAAAAATAATTTTATTTTTATTTGGAATATGCATTTTTACCAATTATTTTTATTAGAATTCTGTATTTTACTCGTAGTTCTATCTTACCTAGAATGTAGATTCTAATTTTTCTATAGATTAGAACTTAGAATGTATTTACTTATATTATACCCTTTGTTCTATGTTCTATCTTCAGATAGAATATATATTCTAAACTTTTGTTTATATTCTAACTTTGCTATAATATGTTTCCATTTATTTGAACTTTTGTTCTATGTTCTACTCATAGTTAAAATGCATATTCTAATTTTTTTTTGTCTACGTTCTAACTTTGTTAGAATAAATTTTGCTATAACCTATCTATTTCTCTATATTCTAACAAACTACATAATTTAAATTCTAACCATTTTTCTATGTTCTAACACTCTTTACAATTTATATTTTACATATTTTCTTTATTCAATCCTATTTAGAATTTGCACTCAGTTAACAAAATCTAAAAAAATATCTGATTTAGATACTAAATATTCTATAAAGTATTTATTTTTTTTCTATTGTCTCCTTCTCCCTTTTCCTAGCGGGTTTTTTTCTCCATCTTTATTGTTTCTCTTTCCAAAAATATGCATACATATGTTTCATGTAGTGTATAAAAAACTTGTTTCAATAATAAGTGGAAATTCGTCATAGATGAACAAAATCGAGATAGAACGGTTTCTTTGGAATGTAACACTACCTTTGATAAGTTACATATAATAGTTGTAGAGGATTATGGAATGGACCATACTGTTTATAAATTTTTTTTTTTCAATTATATGTATACATGTAAACATAATATTATCTTAAATAATATTAGACTGTTATCTTAATTAAACATGTGATTTTTGATATAAGAATTTAGATCGGTTCTATTATTCGTTTTTTGGATTTATGAAGTGGCATATACTCCTCCAATTGAAGTTTTTGGTTATATTTAGATTAAAGTTTGATCGGTTCTTAGTCATAGAATTATAAATCTCTTTTGTAAGAATCTGACTATTAATATATGTTGTTTAGAAAAAAATAAAATTAAGAAACCTAAATATAGATCAGGTTGGAGTTGCCTAAACTAACAAATTAGTAATCTTTTGAAAACTCATGCACATAATATTTTAAAAAATAACTAAATCATAAAAATTGGTTAATATTCACTGTTATTTGTTTATATTTTAAAATTGTTATTTAATTTATATGTATGAAAAGTAAATGACATATTATTTAAAATTTATATTTACTTCTAACTATATACTTAAGGAAATCCTAACGTGTATATATATATATATATATATATATATATATATATATATTTGTACTTCTATGTGAAATAAATCATATACTTTTGTGACTTATTTTAATAAACCTATGTTAATGTGCGGTTATTCTGCACAAAAAAGTGCGGTTATATGTCGAAGATGTTAAAATAAAACCAGCATTGCATGAGTTCTCGGTTATTACGGACATTAGAGACAGTTTAAAAGTTTCCTAAAATGATCAAGAAAATATAATTCACTTGGGCCATCTCCTACACGTCAACTTCAAATGCAAATCCTTAAAGGCCACAGGCGAAAAACAATCTTCGAGTTCTAATTAGGTGATAGTATAACATCATGAGCAATCAATTTTGGAAACTCATTTTTTCCTCAGTAGATTGGTTGCTCATTATGTTATACACACAGTTTGCATAGAGTGAAATCAAACGGTTTACTGGAAAGCGATTCCAAACGCCGGAGCCCAATAGTCGGCACCATTGTCGCTGCCAACTTGGAGTGTGCATGAAATTGGGACAAGACACAGTCCTCTGCTTTTCAAATCTTTCTTAGATTCCTCGTTAAGGTTTGATTTGTTCGCAGATGACGATGAAGCTCCTTTTGATATTTTCATACAATACTCATCCACAAGCTGATCAACAAATTATAAGACTTCTTTAGTATATTTATGCAAATATAATAAGCGACTTTTATGGTTTAACAAAAGGTTATAAAATATACTGTGAGAACTGAAAAGGAAAGCTTGCATAATGTCATTTTCTTTGTTACCATACTTTATCTTAGTCCTTTCACTTTTAAGAGAACGAATAGTAACGAGAAAAATATTAATTTTTTATAAACTAAAAGCTGCCAACTTTGTTTTAAGATTTGTGTACAATTGATCCAAAAAGAAAAAAAACTTAAAAAATGTGCATACCTGACCAGGCTCCTCAGGAAATAAACCATTCATATCTCCTCGTGCCTAAACATTTAATTATAAACAACCAAACCAAATAACTGACGTCAATGAGAATATGACGTATAAGTAGAAGCATATCACACATTGTCACATTGTATGTGTCTGATTACATGTAAAGTATATAAGGCGAGAGTTTGATGCTTACATGTTGGTGCACTATATTATTTCTCGAGGGAGAACCAAAGTATGGTACACTTAGAACCTGAAAATTTTTAATCAAAAATCAAAATATGAGAAAATAGCTGAATCAATTATTACTCTAGGGACAACAAAATTATATATCGACGACTTTCGTCTAGATTTTTAGAGTCAAATCCAGAACTAATCTCGCAATATATCTCTATAAAATACCTTTAAGAAAAGAAGATGAGAACTAAATAAAAATAGATCAGCAACCTCTGTTTTTTTTCTTTCTATCATATGGAGTTTTTAAATCTTCATGTTATGAGGGAAACTCCAGATAGTTCGTAATTCTTCACACCCAATTAACTTTATTTAGTTGTGAGAGAAGATTCGAATAAATATTTTTCTTGAAATAAGAAGCATGGTAGTTTGGAAAAGACAAGTCACCTCAATTTGACTGTGGAGGAATCTAATGTATCCAATAGCCTCCGACAAGACAGAGGCTGTGTCAGTCTGAAAGAAAAGAATCAATCAACCAATAGATTAACAGATATTACATGACTAATTTAATTTAGAAATTAGAGTAGGTTATCTTAATAAAAGTGATTACTAAAGGAATTAATTAGTAATTATACCTTGCCATAGGGAGATACTAGCTGATGGAGAGCTGCGATTCTGCCTCCGAGTTTCTCTTTTTTCACCTTTGATAAGTGATAAACAAAGATAATTTTTATTTTTTCTTTTTTTTGGTCGAAATTAAAATTTTGTTTTTTTTGCTAACCACAAGACAGATTGGTTTATACTGTTGATTAATATATAGAGAAACATAAATAAATAATTAGAGTGAGAAGACGAAATAACTTGGATAATTTTCAATCTTGTTAGAAAACGAAATCTGAACTAAAACTGAATCAAACTGAAAAACAGATTTAGTTTCTATTTTAATTTTCATTAAAAAAACGAACAAAAAAGGATTGGGTAACTACCGTTGAATCTTAGGAAAGAAAGGGAAAAGAATAATGAGATCAAGAAGAAGAAGACACATAAGAAAGACAAAAAATGTTACAATCACACACACATGCATCTTATTCTGTTCCCATTCCCTTTTGTTTGTTTCTTTCTTTCCTTTGTTTTTGTGCTTTTGTTTTATTATTATAAGTTTCAGCAAGAAATAAAAACAGAGACCCACCAATATAGTTAGTTACCTTGAGAGTCGATTGCGATGAAGGAAGACGAGAAGATGCTTGAAGCTTTGGTTTCTTATTTGCAAAATAAGACCCACCAATCTCTGAGCTATTACACTTCATGAATACACATCGAACAAAGCATTTAGAACTATATAATTGATAAATCATATATAAATCTTTGTTATATATATAAATAATTGATCTGAATTAACCACATATTTTGACCCACCTCGGAAAAGTTAACACTGTTGCGGTTGTTATTGTTGTTGTCTTCATTGATGTTGTGAATTGTTGTTGTTGTGACACAAGACTTGTTTAGAGGTGAGTTAGGTGACGACATTATCGTATAACCATTATTATTGTTAATCTCTTGTTTGATGGAAGCTTGATGCCTCAAAACTTGTTCTTCCCAATTCTCCAGCTTCTTCCCTTGGTAATTATGCTGTTGATTTTGATGATGATGATGATGGTTTATCATCTCCATTCTTTCTTCGTCTCCCATCATCAGTCCACCCCTTTGATTCAAAAACATAATCTATATGTATTAGATCTTGTGTTTACAAGATATAGCCATATAGGTACATATGAAATTACAAAGAAGATACTTTATAAAACAAATCCAAGAACTTGAAACAATTTTACTTAGAAACTATCCCATATGTGGAACGTAATTTAAGCTATGTCTCAATATGGAGAGAAAGATTACAAGAGAAGTTGGCTAAGGCTCCATGGCTGGCCAAGAGGCAGATCATCACTATTTTCAAGCCAAGAAGAGAAGTTAGGGTTACTAGTAGGAGGCAGAGAAGGTGAAGAAGAAGATGAAGAAGAAGTCGGAGAAGGAAAGAAGTTGGGCAAGAGACTCGGAAGAAGATAAGTTGTGGTAGTAGGCGGCAGCTGTGGCGGTGGTGGTGGCATCAAGCCGCCGCTTACTTTATTCCACCAATCAGGGTTTCCAGCCACCTTGAGATGTTGTACCGGCGAAGTCTCTGACACTCCTTTATTCATCATCTCTTTCTCTCTCGCTCTCTATCTCTATTCTTCAAAAGCCTTTGAGATTTGTTGCTTCTCTATGCTTTAGTTTAGATGTAGTTCTAGGAGAAATGAAAAGAGGAAGAGAGATAAACAAATTGAACACTAGATCGATGTCAATGATGATTTTTATGATGTAATTGAAACTTTTGTTTCTCTCTCTTTCTCTTTCTTTCTTTTTTATCTTTTTACCTTTTTTCATTTTTAGGATGTCCAAATTCGATGTAGTGATTAACTAATTCCGGATGATAGGGATTTCTTTTTTTTTGTTTAACAAGAGTTTCCCGGCCCGTATGTCTTTCAAACAACTATAGAAAAAGTTTCAAGTAAAACCAAATACTTTTCCTAATTTTATTTTTGTTTCAAAAACAAGTGTCATTTTGATATTTTCACGTGAACTAAAAATGGGTATAAATATATATTATTATACTTCATTTTTGAAATGATTGTACTTTACATTTATATTAACATTTTAATTAGCAGCAAATGATATAATTTCTGATAATTTACATCAAAATCAACATATTCGCTTTAGAGAAAATATTACCTATAAGATACTTAATCGATATGGATCAAGATATTTTTCATAACATTTCTTTTTAGTAATTTTTTTCATAACATATTGTTTGCTTGCAAGATATAAGTTAGTTTATTTTAAAAATTTAATATATTATTACATTGATAAGTCTATTTTTATTCCTAATATACAAAATGTGGTTTCTGTTTGGCTTTTGAAAAAAGAGATAAAAATAAGAAGATACAAATGTGATATAAACTTATGAATCAAAAGCATTAAGTCTTAACGAATTCGTAGAAAACATAAATGACAAAGATGATGGTTCAACAGAAAATATGATAAACAATAAACGATGTTCTCGAACATAAACTAAAATAATTGTGACACGAATTATTAACCCCTATGTCAGATATATGAATACTAACTCTGGTTGAATTCAATAACCTAAACATGCATTAGAAGCTGATTTGATAGGTTAAAAAAACACTTTAACATCAACTTTCATTAGTTAAAAATATTTTTTCATTTAAATGTTTCTTCGGCATTTAATCAAATACTTTCGATATATTAAACAACCAAATATTATGAATTAAGTGATCAATCAGGTTCACGCAGTAGAATCAGTATAACTGAAGAAACCAATGGATAAATATTTTAACAAATCATATTCATGAATTTCATTAGAAAAACGCTAAAACTTAATTGTATTTGTAGATATACTCAAATATATAAATAGAGAAAATATAAAGAGATGAAAAAGAATGCATAATTAGGTAAATATATTAAAATTGAATTGTGTTAAAAAGCATGACCGGAATGTATTTGAAATTTGGCAGTATCACCATCTTCAAATAGTATGTATAGCAGAATATGTTTCCAGTCTATTCGACTATGTATCTTCTTATTTTTCTAATTAAGTTTTTATTTCATTTTTGCTCAACCGATTAAAAAATACTAGTAAAAGGGTATATAGCGTTTATGCAGATCAAATGCTGAAAAACGAATGATCGAATCTAACAAAACTTTATAACTTATGAGGACAAGATTCTTCTCTCTATAATTTTCTAATGATAAGGTAGATACATCTAAATATGTTGTTCTAAAACAAAAAATCTAAATATGTCGATGTAAAGTCATGCATGCATACATATATATATATTAGAACTCTGGCCGCAAAAATACGCAGAAGCTTTGCCGAACTGCGCCGGAGAAAGCCGCACCATGGCGGAGGCGATCTGAATAATTTTCGGTTTTCAATCTTAAAAGATAAAACTAAAAAGTTAATATAAAATTCATTTTAGTGTACTTCATCTTTTTCCATGCTTTAGCTTTATCATAAAGTAGCGCAGGGAAAGGTACTTTCGTTAATTCATCGAAATTATGTTTTTTTGATAAAAAAAAATAAAAAAATTCAAGAGAATGGAAAGATTTAAAATACAAACAAAAAGGGGTTCTTCGTATACTTTATACACGGTTTATAAGATAGTCGAATATATGTTTACAACATTTTCTGCATAATACAAGTACAAGTAACTTGCATCTGTACATATTTCTTACATCGATCAAATGTAGATTTAAACAGCTTTTAATTTTATTTTCAAACAATTTTTGGTTTTCTAATCAACAAAAATTTCCATGTGTTCGGTCCATATTTTTGTTAATGTCTTCGTATATTAATTTCTTATTCCAGCTAAATGATATAAATAATTCATGTTCTCTTTGTTAGTGACTTAAATGAATCAACATGTGTTGCGTACGGTTTAAAAGGAATTTAATTAAACAAAGCTAGTTACGTTAAAATGAGTCAAAAGTTGATCTGAGGCTTCATTACATCGGATCATCAAGTTGCTCATAAGCTTTTTAAAAACAAATTACTAAAATACTGTAGTCCGTGACTAATTAATGTTCAAAAAAAAAAAAGTCCGTGACTATAATGTTTTGATATCATTTCCTCGTGGAATTTCTTTCTTCTTTACAATTTTTTCCCTGTAAATTATTAATTTTCATTATTACAATTATATGACGTCCGTTATATCAAAGTTATTTAAACGTCTTCTTACTTTCTTTTTTTTTTTGTCAATCAAACGTCTTCTTACTTTTATTTGTCAAAAGTTCATTAAACTAAAAAATTACAAGGATACCAGCTGCAAAAAGAAGTCAATTTCTTGACCAACAAAAAACCAAAGTTTCTTCTTGACCACACCACAAATTCTTCGAAAGATGAGATGAGAGGAAACCCGGAAGGGCTGCAGTGCCGTCCGATGGGTACACGAATGTGAAAAAGTTGTTTTGACTAACGAGTTTTGTTAGAAATATGTCCAATGAGATGGCACGAATCGTCTGAAGCTGTTTCGGCTCGCATGCTTGAAGGGGATTTCTTTCCCGCCTACATACCTTGATGGAAGCGTTTATTGCGTTGGTACATATATATATATATATATATATATATATATTTGTTGGTGGAAGTCAAAGGAAGTTATAGAAGGATATCTGATCTCAACAAACGACTCATTTTTAAGCTAAACTTCATACTCCCAAATGGGTCTAGAATAGGTGCATTGGAAAAATAAATGATTTCATATATCATTAGAGGATCCACAAATAAACACATCACTACCCCAATTCCAAACCCTATGTACAGTAGGATTATAGTTCAACATAAATAACCATGCAGCAATAGAATGCTTAGATACAGCGGCACAGCTTTGTGTCAGATTAGTGAATACCATGAAACGAGTGGTTTTGAGGTACAAATATAACTCCACACATCTTTCAAGCAAAACCTTATATAGACTTCATTATTTATAGACCAAAAAGCGATGTCACGAACATGAGAAGAGTTATAGTGGTGATGTAAGAGAAGAGTTGTAGAGGAATACCAGAATGTCCAAAAGGAAAACATCAACCATTTAATAGACTGCAGTCTTTGACAAGAGATAATAACATGATATCAAGTCTAGCCAGACCATGTGGTCCTAAGAAATGAACTAGAGATCCTAAAAGAGTCTATGGATCCACCCAAAAAAGCACATTTATTTTTATTTTTATATGGATGAAGGAAATCATCTTATGCATCAGTTTGAACAGCTTACAAAACATTCAAAAAAACCATTGGACAGTCCTTATTTAGTGCCAAAAACATGAACTTCTTATATATCTACTCCTCACCCAAACTACCTAAATAGAATTAGAATCCATCCGAAAATAGAGCAGCCAAATGAGTTTAAGACTGCATGTTTCATTCCATGAAGACCAATACCTTATGTCCAAACTACCCTTAGCCTTAGGGGATGACAGCTCAGACCATGCAACCTTTGCACCCATTCGATTATCAAGCAATTTTGGCCATAGAAAAGATCTTGATAAACTGTTTATCTAACGATGATCTTCTAAGGAGAAGAAAAGCTAAAGTCCATAAGTCAAATATACGAAAAATTATCGACGAGATAATTCACAATTTTCCAGTGATACTTTACGGAACGTTGAACGGTGAATTAGTATTCGGTAAAAATGATAAAATAAATAAAACTTGAAGACGATATTTCTCGGAGTTTCCATGGTTTGGAAATCCTCCTGTCTCTCCAAAAGATGATTACAATTTCCGAGAAATTCTCCAAATAATAGTAGCTTTTCACAGGACTACCCAATCATACTTTAACATCTTTTAGTTAATTTTAATTTCCAATGGTATACGTACATATGTGGAAATATAGCAATTTTTCAATATATAATCTGAAAATTTAATTTGAACTATTTTATTTCTTTTACTTTTAGTAGAATGATTTTTGAAAAAAAAAAGTCTATTAAAAAAAAAGAATGTTAGTTTAACAATACATGTTCTATGTTCTGTACATACTTAAATCTATAAAAATCGATCAAAACAATTCTACATTAATGATGAATAGAAATATAAATTCTTCTACAAGGTATCCACCTTTCCAAGAATGGCAATCTGCACAAGAACACAACCCCCAAAAGCTGATCCAAAACCTCCAACTTACTCCTTTTTGGATGCGGTTCAGATTTTATCAACACTGATGCATTATGGAGGGAGGATCTAAAAACAAGGGTCTTGGCTGCATTTTCAACTACCATTGTGGTAGAACTTTGAACCAAATATCCTCCATCAGAGAACATATTTGATCGTCCCACCTAGCTAAAGCACCAATGCTTTTCCAAGCGATGCAACAAACTACTGAAAACTTCATTTCGTTTCAGAGTCACATCAGTTTGTCAAAGTTATCAGATTGGAGTATTTGTGAAAAGTACTCTATTGATTTTCTCATGATATCGACTATTATCTATTTGTAAAATTATTTTTAATAAAACTACTGTAATTTTATAGTTTTCATAGAATCTTGTAACTCTAAACTATACCAAAAGTTTATTATCTATGATAGTATGTATATCCTAGCAAAATAAAACCAAAGTACTAATCGCTATTCGGACTGAGTACCTAGTTTATTTAGACATGGCCGTTTTCGAATGTAAATTAAAGTTAATACTAATAGCAATGAAAAATAGAGACAAGAAAATTAACCTCGTAAGATGAAACAATATTTAATAAGGGTATAATTTGAGAGAAAAATGGTTTTAACTTTTAAGGCCAAGGGAATGATGAAGAATGAAGCATGCTTTGTCTGTCCGTCCCGGCCCGGCCAAAATCTTTGTCGGAGGCGATGTGTCGTTTCTTCCCAAATAATATTCTCTTTCTTATTTGGTGTGTTTTGGAATGTAAAGTTTAATACTCACCAAAAATAATATTTATTTCAGATCAGAAATTAACTATATATCTTAAAAAAAATAAAAGCTGAATATTAAATTTTAATACTTCCAATGCTTTCAATTCCAACCTTTAAGACGAGGATTTCTGAAGAAACAAAGAGATAAAGTCCGATTTCGAACAATCGTTTCAATGATGCGAACAAGTCGGTCCCTGGTAAGTGTGGGCTGGTTTTAGATAAATACGGTTATTTTGCACTATATGTGATAAATGATAGTTTTGGAAACTATTAGAATTAAGATGAAAACAACACGATCGAATCTGTTTTTGTAAGAAGACCAAGCCACAAACTAATCAGGAGTGATTTGTGAGCCTAAGACAAGAATTCCATTGTCAAACCAGATTATAGTGAATGAGAAAGATTCTCTGTAGAAAAGATGGTCGCTTGTTTCATTGAATTCACCACAAAGAATACACACTTGTGTGAGCGCAGTCGCACCTACGGCTATATTGAGAGAAAATCTAAGCCAGTAGTCAAATGAAAAAATTATATCACGGAGTATCTTAAAAAAACAATATTAGAGAAAAAGCGCGACGGTCCGCGGCCCATAATAATTTGGGGGATCTCATTCTTTTTAGAGAAATGTTTTAAAAGAGCCTCAAAATTTGAAAAATAATTAAAATAGTATCAATCTCTAGTAATTATTAAAACAATTTTCAATTCTGATTCCATTATTTTTACTTGTATAATAAAAAATGTAACATTGAAAATGCTATTACTAATGAATGTCAAATAGGTAAAAATGTAGAAAAAGTTTATCGATTATTTAATAATAAATTTATTTTTCGATCGATAAATTTATTAGTAGATTAGTAGACTTATTTAGGGAATTACAAATTTATTTTGCTAAATTTATTTTTACCTATTTTTGCAAACGGTATATTTATTTGCATATGATTGTAAATTTGTTTTTGAATGGCATATTTATTGGTCGAATCTCTAGTATTATTTATCTGAATTATAGATTTTATTTTTTTTTGTAGATAAACTCAATTTAGGATGAAAGATTTATGGGTTGATTAGTTCACCCGCCATCATCCGCAAAAGCAAACACAGCGGGTGGTAGCAATTGATTGCGTTTAATAACAATTATAAAAACAGTTTTATACCACGTGATACCACTTTATACCGCTAAAATCTAAAAGCTGATTTCTGCCAGTATTAACGGTTGCGGGCAGTTTTGGGTGGTTAATAAAAAAAATATTTAAAAAATAAATAAAAATATTAAAAATTAAAAGAAAATGTATAAAATTAGTTACTTGACCAAAATTTTTTTAATAAGTTAAAATTTTTAAAGTTATTGTAATTATTAAATATATGAATAAATTTGACATTTATAATAATTATTCACTAAATACTTATCATAATTTTATATTAATTAAATCTTTAAACCAAATTCCTTTAATAATTAACTTTATAATAATAAGATATATTTTTAATATTTTATATAGTTATATAATATGTTTATATCATTAATTTGTTATTTAACCGCTATTGTATTTATTAGTCAACCAGTCATAATTCTTCGGTAAACGCATTAGTTTTTAACCGATGTGTCAGTCGTATGATCGCTTAATAACGTTTAAAACCGCAACCGTCCATTTATGTGAATAACTGCAACCATACCGCACCCGTCCAAGAAAAACTCAAAATCAAAAATTTAGAAGATTCTTTTAGTACTATAGGAATTTTTTAAGAGTACTCTAGTATTTCTCTCTTCTTTTAGAAAAAAAATTTGTCCCAAAAGAATAAATATTAAAAAATGATATTGAATCAATTATATTGAGGAGGATTCAAATTTTATATATATGTTATCAAATGAATTAAAAAATGATGAAGATGGATTATCAGTAAGACACATAAACTGCAAAGAATGATGACATAAACGTTTTACATATTAGTTCAAGTGGAGATTTTACAGATATATTTAAAATGTTTATGATTATTATTTTGAGGATTAGTTCATAATTTGGATTATGTCTGTCTCAAATATTTAAAATGAGGTATTTAAAGGAGATTTAATGAGCAATATTCTCTTTTTGCTTTAATCAATTTTATAAACTTTTTAATAAAGGATCATCTTATGCACTTTCGAAAATATTTTGTATAATGAATATTAATGAACAGTGTCATAAATTATTTTTTGTGACATTCATTGTAAAATTCATGTTCTAAAATATTTTAAATTTATTTATTTTTAAAAATTTACTTACTTCCCAAATATTATATTTTTATTTAGATTTTTTATTATTTATTGAAGTATAAAACAAAAAAAAAATATTTTCTTCTTTTCTATTCACAACACATAACTTTCTTTCTAGTTTTTTAGCAACTGTACGTGGCTAACATAATTTCAAGCGTTATTTTTAGATTCTTTCCCCCCGGCCATAATACTTTTATAATCAACTGAAAACTAGTTTTATTTAATTGCTATATGGAACATGTTCAGGAGACCAAAAATAGACAAATATATTTATAAAAGAAAAAATAAAAAAATCAGAGAAACATATGTATTTATTTGTTTAAAGAGTTACGACATCAGCATGGCTGTGACATAATTAATTAATCAACCGTTGGAGAAAATCTGTACTTACTATCTTGGATTGTTTAAAGAAACAGAAAAAGAAAAGTTGAAAGGATATTATTGTCATTGATCTTATTAAATACTATGTGTATATGGTCGAGGAAGCTTCGTTGAACAGAAACCACTATATTCGCCTATGTATAATTTAATTTATAAAAAACAATGATTTTCAAGATCTATGTATAATCACCCACGTGGATCGACCAATGAGGATCTGATTTCGTTTTCAGAAAGTTATTTTTTATCAGATTAAAAAAGATGAATGCATTTATATATATATATATATATATATATAACATTTGATGGAATATAAGAAGATGTATCAAAACTACCAATAGAAGTCAATATACAGAGGCAAAAACAAACCAAAACGGCCATAAACAACTGTCCTCGAGGACAGAAAAAACGGACTTCAACCTTTCCTTGTGAGCAAAAATCCAGTCACAAGGATAAACCAGAAAGTAAACCTAAGAACATATCAGTCAGAGAGGACTCAATCCTTTCACTATCAAACATATATTTCAGCCAAAAAGACTCTCCAAAGACAACATAAGATTGGAACCGAAGATCGTTGGTGGAACTTTGAGTAATGAGAACAGTCTTTCTATTCGCTAGCCGATTCTCAAAAGTACTAACCAAACCATCGCAAAGCCAAATGAGTTTGATGGCTTTAATACTTAAATCTGGGCCAAGCCTTAGGATTTTCAATAAAAGCGACCACATCCCTAGCATCTAATGCAAAAAGGACTTTGTGAAACATTGTGAGAATCGATCGACCACAAAAGACTCTTAACTTGAACTTCTAGCGAAGACTTTAGATTACTAAAGACACTTTTGTTGTATAAGAGAACAAACCCATCGGAGTTTCTCTAAACCCAAGCCACTCCTCCAATGGACTGAGCTTTGGACCATGCAAAACCCACATTACACTTCAACCATGGATCAGGAGGACGATCCCATCTGACCGGTTTCTCGTTTGGACATTCTCCATATCTGCACTGCCATATTGATGCTAACAGTTTGAGCGAGAAACCATTAAGCAGCATCTTCAGAGATCTTGTTTACAGCCTCTCTCAAATAAAAAAAGAACACACTCTATAAAAAAAAATCATTTCGATTTTTTCAAATGATCATCCACAGGATCTATGGGAAGTACTAGAGGAGATAACTGAAGTTCACATAGGAACTCCTATCCATCAATTAATTTTAGACATTACAATCGTTTCTGAAAATTGTACTTAATTAACTTTGTAGAATTATCTTCTCAATAACATTATTTATCTTTACTTTTTACATTTTCAAACTTATCTTCAAGTCATTTATATCTATGTAATTTTTATATTGTATTTTAATAGAATATCTTTAAAAGAATATATAAAAGACTATATTTGATCTCTTTTCAAAAGAAAAAAAAAACTATTTTTTTGAACGAACATATGTACGTATCATTGATTAATAGAAAGATAAATAGACTCATTATGGAAAAAAAAAGTTGAATAAGCAAATTATTTCCACTAAATTTATCACTGTTTTGCTTATGATTTATTGAACTAATTTAAATACACAAGTTAAAGATGTAATAATATAAATCATTTATACCTTTTTGCAATGTTTTGAAAACCAGACCAGACGTTAATTTGGTATTGAAATTGGTTCAATAGTCAAACCAGTTCAACTGAGTTTTTATTTTTTTTTATTTTTATATATGTATATTTATACACTTATATATGTGTTTAACAATATATAATTAACTTATGGTTGTTTACATAATTTTTTTCACCAATGTTATAATTAAAGTTTTTTTATAAAACTATAATGTAAATTAATCTAATTAAATAAAATATTCAAAACTATAAATAAAGAAAGCAATATAAGTTTAAGTATAAAATATATTGTCAAATAATATTATGGATAATAATAATTTTGGTTTTTCATAAAATTGGAAACAAATATCAGTAATAAATGTGAATTTTTTTAAAAATTATTTAAATAAAAAAAAATTTTGTTTAAATTTAGAAATTTTGGTTTTTATATTGAACCGAGCGAATTTGATCATTTTTTTATTAGTTTTGAGAATTTAACTCAAATTCAGTTTTTACCACGAAATTGATAGAGAACCGAGTCACTGTTCAAACTGATTTGGTTTTCATAACATTGTTTTTTCGTCAATATAAATATTTAACCTTTATTATCAATATAGATAACTTTGTTATACAAACGTTTGTTAACATGCGATGGCAAAAAATAGTGTGCGTATTTTATTAAATTGTAGTAAGAATCGAGGACCTAAAGAAATCAAAAAAGTTTTGACATTAGAAGCATCAGTCCACATGTGTGGGGCTTTAGATTCTTAATTCTTTGAAGCTCATATTGAAGTTCCCAATGTCTTCTCTATCTACTTTATAGTACTATATATCATGAGCATGATCTGATTCGTCTACTACAAGATGACCTTGTCACGGCACACATATTCGTTCGTTTAATAAATATAAATACTTTTTAGATAAATATTCAAACTTTAGATTCATAAATCTTTTGGGCCAGAATGCGCGCAAATAATAAATCTCTTTCCCACCAAATGGTCTGAGATGAACAAAAGAACATTTTTAACTTGCTCAAATATCACACTATCAAGCACATCCACTGTTTAGATTCTGCCAAAACATGACAAAAATCGAATACAAATCATTGTCGAGAAAAATGCATATTAATGGAGATTGTTTGGTTAAGAAAACATATGGTTATCTATTATATAATATATTTCAGAAACTTTCTATTAGAATTAAGTTTAAAGATTATATAGAGTTTCATTCTAAAGTTAAGAGATTTATTAAATTTATAAAAAAAAATTGGAAGAGATTTTTTTAAATTTAAAAAATCTATAAAAATATTTTATTATAGTAATTTTAAGAATATAAGAAATGTGGATTGTATTTGGAAATTTTTGTTTTATATGTTAAATTGTATAGAATTCAAATTATCAATAACTCTAGACTTTTTTACAAAAACAAAAAAAAAACAACAAAAGAAATCATAGAATTATTAAAATCTAATTTTTTGAATAAAAATGAATTTTGTATAGAAGTAAAAACTGATTAAACCAATAACATAAAATTTTAATAAAAATGTCAAATTAATAGAATATGGAAATTTTAACACTCATTAAAAATCCAACTTATAATAATATAGTTTGTATAAATATTTTATCTCGTGAAGAAATACAACCAAACTTTCTTTATTATTTATATGGTATTAGAATATTTTATGAGTATTTTTTTTCAACTTAAAAAAAAAAAACTCTCGAGTATTGCAACATGCCTGTTTTCTGATGTCTCAGTCTCCTTCAAAGTGACAATTATTTCGAATAGGCAATAAAATTAATAAGCTCTCTTCTGATGAAACAAAAAATTGGGTTTATCAGTGGCACGATATCTAAACCGGCCGCAAAATCATGATCTAGCTCGATGGACCACTGTAAATATCCTGATTGGTGGCTGGATTCGAAACTCCACTGATCCTACTATTTCTTCTACTTTTTTTTTAAAATTACCAGGAGTTTTTAAGTACATACATCTCCTAAACCCATAACTCAGACATGTAATATTAATTTTATCTCAAACGTCATTCTAACCAGCGATTTCTAAGCTCTGCTTATAAAATTTTACCAGTTAAACTAAAAGACACTTTGTAGTTGTTCTACTATTGCAAATGTCTCATATGCTTGTTAGCTTTAGGATTCTCTCAAACGAAAGTTGGCTGTTACCACAATGGTGTCCGCAAACATCTACTTTAAGATGAAACCACCAACTGCAAACAGAATGGATATAGCCTTTACTCGAGTACGACGGATGACTCAAAAAATATTTGTTCTATCACCGTTATGCGAACTCTAAACCTAGCCAACAATCCATTACCCTTTAAGTAACCAAATGATACGCTAGTTGAGCTACCTGTACCAGGTCAGCCAATTAGTTTTGCTGAACTAAACTATGCATATGTCTTATTTTATTTCTGTCAACAACCATGCATGTGTTTGTGTGACCAGAACCCCTTCTTATAAAATTATTTAAACCGCATGATTGATGCCAATTAAATGGGATATGCCTTAGATATCTTTAATTATATATATATGTCCGATGTTTTCATTTCGATTTCGTGATAAAATAAACTATCGGTTTTTCTCTCAATTATATAGTATTTACTATCTTTAATATCTGTTGCACTTTTAAAGCAACATCAATTTTCATGATCCACCAATTAAGCATGCAAACTTAAGCGATGGTCTATATCAGGTTTATATTATACATCATTCCTAACTGCTTCATATATACTATTATTCTCCAATTTTATAACAACAATATTGCATGAGTAACTTACTTACGTTCATCAGGTAGATAGCTTTATTTAAGAGAGGCTTATTTCCAAACATGAAATGGTGGAAAAATCTGAATGTTTTATTTATCGCGTAATTCAATCACAATGTGCGATACCATATGTAAAATTACATATTAATCAGATAAAATAACATGATATTTGTTAAAAACATACCAAACATCATGCTATCTGCAAAATCGTCAAAGACAATAACTTTTCTTCAAAGAAAAAAAATACAACGTAAATTAACTTCCATCTATGTAGATTTTATCCTTGCATCATTTTTGCTAATAAGTGCTATAACTATGCTATCTAGTGACTAGTGCATAAACTCTACTTTATTTTATGTAATACATCCTATTTTATTTGCAGCATATATATCCGACAATTTACGGTTCATTGTTTGGTGTTGTTTTCTTTTATAGAAAATTCTCAATCATGCATTTGCGTTTGGATCTTTACACATGATACGTTAATTAACTACAAGAGATCGCCTCATTCGATGGGATATTCCGGACCCTCACTGTTTCTTTTGCGGCTGGGGTTCAAAATCAAGAGAGGATTTGTTACACTAATAAGGTTTGGGACTTCTTCTTATCACACAAAGGTTTGACACCTCCTTTAGAATTTGTCAGACTTCTCCTCACACTAAACTAGCGATAGGCATCAAGCTATCTATAGCAACGCAACATCTAAATTCACTCCTCAGATTCTAACCCTTCGATAGCTATATTATATAGTTCAGCAAACGTTTATCAGTTATCACTCAAACAGAGGACACCTTTCTTACCGTCTGTTCTGCGCGAACTTTCAAACCGAATCAAGCTCTACTATATATCCTACTCAAGGTAACTTGATTACTCTCAATCCTTTTTTCTGTGCTCTATAACTAATTGGTTCATGTTATCTAATTTTGTAAAAGGGCACTAGTATTACTGCCTTTGTATAATAATCGCTTACTATCTTAATATAGTTTAACATTAAGAAAACAAAAATTCTTTAAAAAAAAGAGAAGATTTTTTTTTTTTTGAAATGTTAAATTTATTTATCAACATAAAAAGAGTGTTTATAAACCAGTTTCAAACCGGTTGGTCAAAGTTCATAATAACATCAACTTAAACATGATTTAGAGATGCTGTTTTTTGGTTTTTATAGATGTTCATATTTTCTTAGATATATGCTGTTTACACTTTTAGTGCTATATTACGATCAATTTCTTGTTTTTTTTTATCAATTAAAATTTATGTTGTTAAAAATGATGTACGAATGTATATATATTTTCAAGAAATAATTATCAAACGGTTTCGTACAGAAGATATTAGGAGGAGAAAACAAAAGAGTTGAACACGAAAATTTTCACGGCATAAAGTAAAAATCTTAATATATATTTTTAACACTTGAATTATACCGACGGATATTATGCTATATATACTTTTCTAAAGTTAAAATTTTTAATTAATGATCAGATATATAAAAATAAAATTATTGACAATATGATTAAATATTATAAGAAAATAATATACAAAAAGGAATTTTAGGTCTGATTGGCTGTCGAGGTAAGTAGCAGGATCAAAGGGATTTGATTCGATAAAATTTATTTTATATAAAATCCTTAACATATCAATAATTTGGGTACTATTAAATCATATACAAGTAAAGATAGAGAAGAAATAGACAGAGTGTAGTAGGGGAAATGCATGTGCACACAATCTACAGTAGATATTATTTCATATTAATATTCATTTATTTATTTATTTATAAAGACGCTCTCCACTATGCTCTGTCTTTTTTGGTGTTATGCACTCTTAATTACTCATCAAATCACTTATAATCTCAACATAATCCCCTGTTTTGATACACTTCTTTGTCTCTAAGTTATTTCAATCATTGTGATCATAATTATTTAATCTTATACATATGTGTACATATATAAGCATGCATGACAACATACAGATATATGTATTCTTGTAAATTAACCATTCGAACTAAATGGTACCTATTTTTTTATGCATAATTATATAAGATTTGTTAAGATATATAGAGACAATTAGCAAAATATCATATTTAAGATTTGAAATTTGAAAAATATACTATATATTTATTTTTTTGAAAAATACACTTATTTATATGTAATAAGACCATTTTGACCCACATATTAATAAAAAAAACTAAAAATTTGAAAATATTCATATTTTGATTAAATTATTAAGATAAAAAAATATTTAATTATTAAATATACTAAAATATATAATTGGATAACATTTGAGATATTTTAAAATTATCTCTAATAAAAATCTCTTTTACTAATTTTATATAAATAGTTTACTTAAAACTTTTTATTATATTTATTATTAAATTATTTTTAAATTAAATAACACTTTTGATTAATTATGAAATTTTCAAGGATTAAATTTAAATAAAACTTAGCTAAAAATCATTACATGTTTTCTTGTATAAAAAAAAACATAATAATAATAAAAGGATTTTAATATTCAAGAAATTTTTAAAAAATCAGAAATTGAAAATCTGAAGATGAAAATTTTAAGATATCAAATTATAACTAAATTCATATATTTCATAATTTTAAATAACATATACAAATATTAATTATATATTATTCATTTTATATGTTTTTTTATTAGAAGAAATTTTTATTAAAATTTTAAATTAGGTTAATTTAGTCATTTTACTTATAAAGTGTAGTTTTTAAAAGAATTAAAAGATAGTGTAGTTTTCAAATTATAATCTCATGATAAAGCATTTATCCAAATTTCTTCATATATATATATATATATATATAAAAGTCCAAGAAATTTTAATTACATGGATGAATTGAAATAACATAATCTTAACAGCCCATCTATATTTAGTTTCATCCATCCAATATTTAGTAGAGACTACGCAATCAGTCTCACTTCTCATTGAACATTCTTTATCTTTCCACGAACTGTCAAGTTAACTTCAAACACTAATATTAGAAAATTAGCATTTCTAACACCCAAACAACATCATTCTGTATATATATATATATATATATATATTATTTTTTTTAGACTTTTGGATATGTATATTCCTGATTTAAAACATTTAGTTAAGTTTAGATCAAAAAATTTATTGTAATTAACATTAAATTGTTCAAAATCTAGTCAAATATATTTTAAATAATCAAATATTAAAAATCATTTTAAAATTTATTAAAAATCTATTTAAATAATAAAAACATCTGAATAGTTGAATCTTCTTTTATTTATTTGTAATGTAATTTTTTAACTATACAATTGAAAAATACTTAAAGGTTTTAACTAATAAAATATTTAAAATTATTTTTCAATCGTTTTATATATATTAACCAAAAGAAACTGAATAAACTAAAATTACATTTATAAAACTCTGAATACTAATTTAACAAAAAATAATTTATTTAATTTATACTCAAGTCATTTTTGATTAAAACTTGACATATTCTTTTAAATGTTTTGTCAACTTTAGGCATTCTAAACTAAAATCCACACAAAACTTATAAGGTTCACAGAAATCCAGGTTTCCTATTACTAAAAGCATGTGGTTACCAACTCACCATGGTAAAAGAACTCAAACCCTTACTTACAGCCACAAAACAGATAACCTAACAACAACTCAACCATTTAGTGTTATAAACTTAAATTTTATAATTATTACGTAGGAAACTATTTAGTATGATTAACGCATTTTTCAATAATTTTCTCTCAGTTATCAATAACTTCTTCGTTAGAATTCCTGTACAATTTTTCTAAATTTTAATAAAATCAGATTTTTAAAAAATAGGGTACCTAAAAGTATAACCATCGCCTTATAAAAAATAAAAAAATCAAAGCCCTAATCGATTATTTAACCCGTTTGGGTCAGAGGACTTCATTTGACCTATCGACCTAAAATAAACTCCATATACAAACATTTTTAATCAACTTTGAGGACCTTGAGGTTATCGATCAATAGGAAGTTTCATGGTCCGAATAGAAAATGACTACGTGTCCTGCACTTAGTGGGTCTACTCAAAGTGACACCTCGTTGCTACTTTTGTTATGTTGTCTTCCTTCAGAGCTAATTAAGGCCAAGACATGTTCGAGGAATCACATGATTCACGAAGTAAACATTATTTGGATAATTAAAAAAATTGTAGGCAATCAGACGACCTAGGCTAAAGATTACTTCAAAATTTCCAAGCTTTTTTTTTTAGTTTTTCGTTTTGGGTAAAAGTTGACTTCTTCTAAATATACTAGAAGTTTTTTTGAACTTTAAATGAAAACGACTTTTGATAATTTTGATAATGATTGTAGAAGTTAGAAATAGATACAAACTGAGATGAAGTTTTGATAATTTTTAAAATGATTGTAATGGTTTTGTTTTGTTGGTTAAAACTGAAAATGATATAGATATATACACATATAGTTCCCTAAATGGTGTATATCATATATATATATACCTCAATGATGTCTATTATATCTATACACCATGGGGGTATTGTGTTTTCAGTATGCTCTTATACAAAAAAAAAGTCGACATGAAATGGGTGCTACGTATTGACCAATACATCGCTTTTAGATCGGGTGCTACGTAATGACCAATAACGCTTTTAAATTAATTGTTAAGTCACGAGAAAAATATTAAAACACGTTTCAGTGACATATAATCTCAATTGTAAATATATCGATCGGTAGACAACTGTTTTTAATCAACTAAAACATAAATGGTTTTTTTTTTGGTCTCTCAAAAAATAAATTCGCTTATATACAAATATAACTAATTTTTTAAAAAGGCCTTCTCCATTCTATATATATATCCCTTCTGTTAGTGCTCAGAACTCAGAAGAGCATATCCAATATATACTATATAGTACAGTCGATCTTATTTTCGATGAATAAATTAAATAAGAAAATTACAGTTTTTCTGTTTTTCAAGATAACGAAATGTTCAGATGTTAAATGTTTAATTACCAGTACAGATCAATCGCAGGATTTGATCAGAGGTTTACGATTGCATGGGATAATTTTAAAATGAAAGAGAAAACGAATTTATTTCGTAAATGAATATTAAACAGTACTCATTATTATTATTATTTTGCTGCAACGATATTACAATTTTTAAATGGAAATGGGACTTATTCACAATCACATGGCTTACATTTCCATAACGGATTAATTGGGCTAACACAGCATATCAAAACATTTAATATTTTAAAAACTAAAGAGAACGATTCAGCAATGATATTTCACAATTTCAACATAAATAAAAATTCTATATTTTAATTTTTCAATATATATGTATACATATAATGATAATGTGTGAAATTAATTATTTGAAATATTTTTGAGGACTAACTTCTTTTTTATTTTTGTCTTGTGTTCTTATTGGTTGGTTTCAAATTCAGTAGTTTAAGGCTACAAGTTATAAACACTCCATTTTCAATTTATTTAGATAGTCAATAAATATATTTTCTTCAAAGATTTCTAAAAAAACAAAGTTAGTCGGACCATTATAGAAAACTTTTTATAACTGTTTTTTCATATAATCAATAAAAAATAAAGTATTCATATTATACCGTCTTCAATAAAATTATGTGAAAATAAAATGCAACCAATTACAATATTAATAAAAAGAATTTAAAAATTGATAAATGTTAAATAAGATCATTTCTTTTTTTTTTAAAAAACCTTTTTTACACTAAATAAAAAAAGTTTTGTTTACATTTGTTTAACCATTTTAATTGTTATAACCAAAATCCCAAAATTAAATCTAATTTACAATTTAAATCTAAATGTAATCAGTTAAACCGAAGAATTAAGATAAACCAGCTTAAACTAATTAAATATATTTAAGATTTTCGTCAGTCAATTTGAAAATATCCTATTTGAGAGGTTTACTGAAGAGAGAGAGAACTACCTTATGTTTATTCTAAGGATGCGAATCCGACCGTCGAAAAAGAGGAGAACCACGTATAGAGAAAAAAAAATCAAAACCACCGTGTTAACTCACCACTTTCTCCTATATATCAAATCTCACGGTAGACATCCGAAAGAATATAAAACAAAGGCTCACACACCATCACACCACATCCTCAATTTCAATCCAGTCTAAATTCTACTTTCGAAAGCTTTTAACCACTAAATTTATTCAAGTAGCAAGACAGGCGACAGTTTTAGAGGAAACACCTTCAAGATGCTCATCTTCTAAGCTTGAAGAAAGAACAAACAGTTCTGTCATTGCGAAAGTTCACCACCATCAAAAAAAACGAGAGAAACCGAGAATATATCTAAAGAGTAAACTGCAACCGCGGAAGAAGAATCATATGAGATCAAAGAAAATGGAAGTGAAGCCTCTTACGGAGACAATAGAACCAACTCTAAAAAAATGAAAAGAAAAACTTTTTATTAGCGACTATATTATCTAAAAAAATAAAAAGAAAAACTTTTTAATAGCGGCTATAAAAAAAATTATATGTTTTTCTCTAGTTATTTTCTAAAATAAGAAAAACAAGTTTTTTGTATGATTACTTTTATATATTCATCGTAAAATTTTATTTTTCTTTTTTAGTAAAGATAAAAGTGTATTCAATTTAAATCTTTTTCTTACATAAAATTCAATTTATTTTTACGTTAATTTAAAGAAAAATGAAAAAAATATCCAATAAACTTTTAAAGGAATGAAAAAAAAATCTCCAAAAATAAAAATTAAAAACTATTTTTTAAAAAAATATGATTGACTCTTGAACCTAGGAATCGCATGCTACAAATTATAGTTTGGGCTCAAGTTCTTCTTTTTACTGTTAAACACATGTCCTTTTTTTTGGGCAACTCATGTCCATATATATTACGCAAAAGAAAAAAGTTATTTAATACTCCATTTGTTTTAGATTGATCATACTTTCTTGTTTTAAAATAAAGTCTTGTCTTAGACTTTTAATATAAAATATCAAACAAAAACCTTATTTAAACCTTAAAACTTTAATATAATAAGTTAAGTAATAGTAAAAGGTTAAAGATGTTATAAAATAACTGAATAACTAAACTTACGATAATGGAAATGAGAGGAGATGAGAA